>CAEFZX010020732.1:0-126832 GCA_903066825.1 Alfaro cultratus | reverse complement strand
TATATATATAAACACATTTGCGCTATAGATCTAAAGTTTTGATAATTTTTTATAAATACTGAGAAATATATATATATATATATATATATATATATATATATATATATATATATATATACACACACACACCGTATACTTTTAAAATGCTTACAATAAAAAATAAAAATAAAAACTTACAGGTCACGTGATAGTCTCGCCTAACATTTTAATTTTATTATGGAGCACAGATGATTATTTCGGTAACATAAATTTAGTTTAACTCTAGTTCTTACTAGTAACTTTTATCTTGGTGACGTCACACGCTTCCAGGACTTTCGGCTTGCCACGTCGGAGAGGCTGGCGCACAGGAGTAGACGTATTTTTACATTTGTTTTTATCAGTCCATAGTGATTGTAGCTTCTCAGCATGACAGTTAAACGATTAGGAACAGGCGAGGGATTCTACAGGCTCCAGTTTTATTGTAATAGTTCCTGCAATGCACGCCAATACTGGAGGTGCGCTTGTTGGTATCACACGGGAAGCTGCCATCGTTACAAACTAGCTTGAATAGCGGACCAATCAGGTGAGTTCGGGAGGGGGGGAGTAATCAGGGGCGTGTCTGAAAGTGTAGCAGGACGGGAGGGGCAGAGACCGAGAGAGGAAAATAGCAGCCCTGTGCAACAAGTGGGTAACAAAGCGCCGAATTAATATGTTAGTATTCCTTCCTCCCCATAATGTCAAGAGGGCGTATCACCGAAAGAAAATATGTCCTTTGTCCTTATAAAATTGTTTATTTTTGTCATGTTTACGGTGTAGGTGGAGTAGGACCCAAATGCAGATCAGATTGAGGCAGCACGTACGTGGCGAGGATTTAATGAAAAAGTAAAAAGAACAAGCACTTACAAACTGGGCAAACTGGGATAACAGCGAGCAATAACCTGGGACATGAAGTAACAGGAGAAACCAGAAAGAAGTGAGAGGAGGAAAGATGTGATTTGAAACTGGGAAAGTGAATGTTGGAAGAATGGTTGATTAGCTAATGGGTTGCAGGTGTGAGGGGAGAGAGCAGAAGGCAGACTAAGGAGAAAGAGGAAGAACAGCAGAGGAGGTGAGGGAGAGTAAATAAACAGGGGAACTGTCAAATCTCAAGACAAAAAAAACTAGGCACAAAAAATAATAATAAACTAAATAACTAGTTTAGAAGGGACTGAACTAAAGTAGAATAGAATCAAGACTGACCTGTTCAAAATTAGAACTAAAAGCAACATTTGTCCACCTTACCGCCCTGCGGTTGTCAAAATTGACTTTATTGGCATTATATTTACAGGGTAAGAGGAGAAGCATGTTGGTCAACATCTCTGATGATTTTAAGTTTTTGATTGAACAGTATTAAATTGCATAGGTAATGTTCATCGTGATTTTACAAACAGCATAAAGTTGTGTTAATCTACATACAGTCTAAACAGAGAAGTGGCAGTTTACCCTGTTGAAGAAAGAAAGAAATATTCTGAAATTAGACTGCAACAAGTGCAGCACACACAACTAAGACTATGTTGAAAACTGTATATCTAGTGCAGGTCTAAACTGGACTTATGAATTCAGGTGCAGTGAGTAAGCATGGTCCAAGCAGCTCACAGATGCAGAGAAGTCTGTTCAGGTTTTTAGGACTTTAACATAGTTATCATTTTCAATGAGTGTTCCCTTCAGGAAAGATGGTTTTAACCTTTTGAGATAAAAGCTATCAACTGTTAATAGCCCCCTGTTAGGAGCTATAAACAACTTAATCACAATGCACCATCTCAAGCACAAATATCAGTTATGTTTAGTTACTTTTTTCTGAAAAGTAACTAAATACGTTTTCATTTTTCATTGCACCTGCTCAGCAAAATAACTGCATCCTTCATATCTGCTAATGATCACTCTCTCTGAGAATATGAGTGGCTGTTTTTAAGAAAGATTGTCAACATAGAAAATATTTATGTATCAAAATTATGATTCAGTGGACTGTTCAGTTTTCAGTACATTAGATTCTCTACCAAAAGCAAAATCTCTTAGTTTCTCCATCTTCCCATCAACAAATGTTTGATTTTAAATCCTTCTGCATTCACCATACCCAGGAGGTGGAAAATTAAAATATGTTTGCTTTTGCATCAGGCTTTACGAGGGCAACGCATTCTCTGCTACAGCTATATAACTCTTTCAAATCTAGAAACAAACATGATAATAAGGCTTTCCTGGCTTGCTGTCTAATGTTAAAGTTTTTCTTTACATTAAATGGCACAAATTGTGGTGTGTGCCGAAAAATTCCATAGTTTGTAAAACCTAGCCTAAGAGCAAGCTTAATAATCACAGGAGAGCCATATTCACTTAAGCACAGATTAATGCATTGTATTATGACTGACTGACTGATTGGGAGTTAGTGCATCATCTGTTCAGGCCTCTCCTTCAGCTCATTCATGCACTCTTATTGTCAGAATGTTGCTGCAGATCGCCTCATATCATTAATCAATTATTCACCAGTAGGCTGTTAATGTTTAATGAGTGAGGCTGCTGCGGTCAATTACTAATGAATTGTGGGCGTGGTGAGAAAGCTCAGAGAAGAAGCCAAAAACATACCATACGCAGAATGGGTACATGTGTACCTATGTGAATAAGGTAAACACATTTTAAGCAGACATAGAGGATTCATGAATTCAAAAAATTTACATATTTTATATGCAGTGCAGGTGTACTGCACTTGATAGATTTTGTTAAACAAATACACTTACATGTGATTCTGTATAAATATACTTATAAAGACAAATATGAAGACACAGATTCAAGGGATTCCAGTCTGTCAAATTGTTTGCAATTTCAACAATTTAAAGCAATTATGTGCTACCCTTTTGTAATTACAATCTTTATTTTTTCATCAAAGAAATTGATAAATTACAAAGACCATCTAATTTCTCATAAGTTGGCAGCAAACAGAGTTCAAGTGTAAAGCACCCCGGACAGAAGTTCGTTCACATGACTCATTTACAAAGTGTTTAATTTGTGTGTGCATGTAGGGGTGAGTGTGTGTGTGCATACATTTGTGTTTGTGTGGGACTGGTGAGCAGATGAACAGTAGACAGGTCAGTGCTCGTTCTGTGAAGTGTTTGTGGCCTGCAGTCTGTTGGCCATGCCTCTGTAACCAAGATAATTAGAGACCAGCCCCCTGTTAGGAGCTATAAACAGCTTAAACACAATGCACCATCTCAGACACAAATTTCATTATTTTGTCATCTAAACTACATTAAGGACATTTAATACAAAAATGTGTGTATTTCTTTCAGCCTTTAGTAGAACAATGAAAGACTTCCTCAAAGTACTAAGGTTATAACATTTTTAGTTCACTGTCGTCATGTACTGAAATGCATGTGAAGAAGCAAAAACAACCTGCTGATACTTTGAAATGTTAATTTATTTATTTATTCCATTTTTTATTACAGAAAGTCTCTCAAATCAGATAAAAGCTCTATAATATTGATTATATAAGCAATTATATTTGATTGCATAAATCAAATATATATTTTGATTTATTGTGTTATCTATTTCCAACTTAGCTCAATCAGTTTGGATGGAGAGCTTCTGTGAGGGAAGTTTTCACACCTCCCCTCAGATTCTCAATCAGATTTGGGTCTTGACTTGACAAAGCCATTCTAACACATCAGTAGACTTTAAGCTACTTCATTGTTGCTCTGGCTGTATGCCTAAGAGTTGGAATCCTGCTGAAAGTTGTGCCCCAGTCTCAATTTTTTATTAATCTTTTGCAACCTCTACAAGGTTTTCTTCCATGTCTGTCTACATCCCCATTAACTCATATGACCTTCATTGTCTTTGCATAAGAAAGAGAAGAAAACAGCTTGGTGCTGTCACCACCATGGAGATGGCGTTCTAGGCACAAAAATGTCATTTTGGCGATGTTTGACCAAATAACTTTCTTCCGTACATTTGCTGTGGCCCCCAACATGGTGGCTTGTGGAAAACTGGAAATGTAACTTTGACAAATATATGTCCAGTAACCTATTCTTCTTTCTAAAGCATTGATGATCACGTTATCCAGAGTTTTTGGTTGTAGCACAATCAAGTGATTGTTATCTTCAGTTATATATAAAGTCAAGTTTATTTGTATGGCACATTTAAGTGACAAGGCAATTTAAAGTGCTTTCCATCATAAAAACATCATACAGTCACCATTAAAGCTGCTGTACATCAAACATGACTTAAAAGAAAGGCCATTGAGGTGTGCTCTGTGAGGCAGAAGCTCAGCTGGAGACTGCAGCTCCAAGGAGGAGATCTGTGGAAATAGGCGGCGTTCTGTGAGAGTAACCACTGACAGATAGCTGCCACAGGAGATTCAAGCATTCCTCAAACATGCATGAAAGAATCAAAGCAATGGTGCAGGTATGTCTTTTGATGAGGGAATAGTAGTACAACATACTATAAAGCTAATAAAAGTTGATTTTATATAAAACCTCCATTTAATATTTATGATGCTGTTTTTTCACTAATGTTCTTTAACAAACATTTGAAGACACAATGTTGCATTGAGTTTTATGGTATTGGAATAAAGGAGACTGCACACAAAAGCACACCACACTTTAGGGTTTTCTTTTATTCTAAAGAATTTTAGTTGCTTTTTTTCATTTCTATGTTATGGAGTGCTTCGATAAAGTATTTTGTTTTGGTTTATCATATAAAATGTCAAGAAGATTGAAGTTTGAAAAAATGGGAAAACAATTTAACAGTCTAATTACTTTTATGAGGCATTGTATTTTTTTTGTGTGGTCTCTAAAATCACAGACAAATGTATTGTTTGTTTCTAAAATAACAATTAATTCTTATGCCAGTGAAGAACAGAGGCAAGGGAATGTGTTCCACGCTATTTTTCAGCAAGATTACCCAAAAATCCTCTTGCCAGATTTTGTGACACTTGATGGAACCATGGGACAGATAAAAGAGGAAGCTATTTAACTTTGGAGCTAGTCCAGATAACCTTCTTAAAAACTCTGAGAGAGGATATTGGCTTTGATGGAAGCTACAGCCTCAGAGTGCACTTTTAATTAGGCTTTTCACAAAACAGGGAGGTATTTGTTTGTGAAGAAGAATCATGCAGGAGTAACATTATGAAACCCATTCCTTTGCTATATTTCACACTTTGGGTTGTCTATTGTTTGTAAATTTCAGTCGCATTCTTCCTCATCAAATACTATTAACTATAGTATTAGATTAAGGCCTTTGAAAAAAAGCTTGGGGTAAGTATTTTTATTTAAATTACCACAATATGCGTTGTGTTTGCTGTAACTGGGTGCTTGTCTTCTGTTTTGGGATTTTCTCTGTTTCAGCTGTTTGCCTTAACAACAGGAAATTATGTCATGATAGGAAGAGAGAAAACCAGCAACAAATACTGATTACTTTGCTTGAGCCGTACTGTAGAGAAAGACAATAGGTTTTAAACTCCAGTTCAAAATTTCATGCAGACCTTTGGAATGGATTTTTCTTTTTATAAGATTATCTGCTAATTAGATCATATTTGTTTGTGAAGTTATGTAAATTGTCTCTTTACAAAAGAGAGATAATAGTGTGTCATGCAGAATTTTTCTTAAACTTTGTATGGCAAGTCGGTTATGGAGTTGGTAGAAGTTTAAAAAGTACAATTCATTCATTGATTAACTGAACCAAGTTTCAACTGGATTGTTGATGGCCAGATCCTACAGGAGCCTTCCACATATACTACATCTTTCTAGTACAATTAAAACCATTAAAAGACGTACATTTTTTGCCTTGTACAGCTTTCAGTGACGTTTGGGTTTACAACTGTGCTAATCTGTTCCTGTGAAAATTTCAGTTCTCCTGGATTGAAAACCAAATGAATGCATCCACCTTAATTTTCTCATAAAATATTAAAGGAATATTTATTTATCCCTTAACCCTATTAGATAAGGTATGTCTTATTTGCGTAATTCAGAAGTGGGTACTTGAATTTTGTTCATATTTTGGCCAAACTGTGGCACAAATTCTCAAATCTCACATCAAATGCCCACAAGGGAACTCCCAAAATACAATGAACCCTTATTAGCTACTTATTTGTGTTTCTATCTAAACATGTAATTTCACCAGCCAAGTTAAATGTTTACTAAACCTATTGTCTGACAGATACTCGGCACACTTCTGAGCATTCTCACTCTTCTGTTGCAAGTCTTCATCCGTCATAAGGCCAGGACAGGACAGAGGACCATGGGAAATGAAGCGTGGTTAATTCTATTAATGCGAGGACACAAACAATCTGTGGGGAATCAAAGACTGAGGAAGCAAAATCCCAGAGGACCTTCTTCCTGTTGTTTGGGCTGGAGCAGTTCACCGTTATGAAGCCGACTGTTAAATTCTTCCACATGCCCAAACATATACACACATAACAACTCACCATTGGAAATAGTTTCATATTATCAGGATGCCCATATTTATCACACTGATTTCTTCCTTCTTTCTTTCTTTAATTTTTCCTTCATTTCTTTCTTTCTCTCTTTCTTTCTTTCTTTCTTTCTTTCTTTCTTTCTTTCTTTCTTTCTCTCTCTCAGTATTTCTATGGGGAAAGGCACAAAGCTCTCTCGCTGAGCGACCCTTATGGGACAAAGCTGGCTTTCTGGGCTTTTTGCATATATGCATGCCATGCAGACAATGAGGCCTTTATTAGAGTGGCCAGCATATCCGAGCTGGAACGGCAGGGACCAGGGATGAGCTCCTAGAAAGCTGTGATTGACAGTGGGAACAGTGAGAAGTGTGCATGTCTGTGTGTCTGATTCCCACATCCACTTTCTCATATGTGTTTGTGAGAGTGTGTCACAGAGGTGTGAAGTGGAAGCTCTTACCCGTCTACTCCTTCAGTGAAGTAATCAATATCTTTCCCCACAGTGTTTCTCTATACCATATGGTGTCCTGCAGGACGTACATTGAAAACATCTCAGCCAAAACTTCCTGCCACAAGACATCTGCATACATAGCAGACAAAACAACACGCCAGGGTCTTTGAATGCAATCAAAAAGGGACCCTAAGTAAGTCCTCACATGGTTTATGTCTAAGCACTTGAGTAACTTTTACAATACATAAATCAGGCCTCTAGTCTGAGTGTTGGTCTGTATGTAGGGGAGTGCGTGTGCGTGTCAGCGTGCGTGTGTGTTTGAGATTGTGATGTGCATTTGTGTTGAGCAGCAAGAGAGAGAGAGGAGGGCTGCTCTTTGACTCAGTCATGCATGAAGAGGATTTTCTGTTCAATAGCAGCTTCAAACTTGCATACTTGCATCCTAATGAATCTTTGAGCCTAATCATACAAACTGAGTATAGATGTGCAGATGTGTGTTTGCGCATGTACACACATTTACGTGCTTTTGCATATAACACCCACAAAGATCACTTGAGCTTCTTGTTTTGGTTCTGATGTTAGCCAAAATGTGGATGGAGAGAAGTGAGCCCTTAACATTGCTTTGCAAAATTTGTCAAACCACTTAAGCCTCTTCACATTTTGGTATGTTACAAACATAGACTTCTCTTTATTTTAATTAAATTTTATTCTTTTTGCACTTCTTATCATGTCATAACTGTGGAGTGGAGGGAAACTGCTACAAGGTTTTTAACATTAAAAAAGTCTGGCATACTTTGATACACTTAAAATGCCACATAGTGTTTAGAGGTCACTTGACTGGGCCTATGGTAGTTGTGGAAGAGCTGCAGAGATCAAGAGGTCAGAAAAAAAATTGACAGAACAATTATTCATAAATTTTACAATTTGTGCTTATATGGAAGAGTGGCAAGAAGAAAACCACTGTTGAAAGAAAGAAACAAGAAGTTATGTTTGCAGGTTGCCACACTCCAAATAGGGGAGTGGTCACACGAGATCCTGGCTGCACAAGACCAAACTCTTTTGGCTTCTTGCATACCACTATGTACAGTGGAAAGCTAACACTGTATATCAACTGGAACCTGCACCATGCAAATAAAACATAACAGTTGTAGTGTCATGCTGTGGAGATACTTTTCTTTAGTAGGAAAGCTAGCTGGACCTTAAAGTTCCAGTATGTAACTTATAGACAGTATGTCTTTTACATTATCATATAGTATTTCCTAAAACTGTTACCATGTTGTGACAGCATAACCTGAAACAGTTAATCTGTGAAAAAAAATTCAAGCTCCTTTCTGTCCTTCCTGTGGTCCTACTGCTACCTGAAGAAATTTACCGCTTCCAGTCAGAAACAACCAATCAGCCAAGAGAAAAATCTTAGCACTGTCAATCACACTAGTGTACGATGCTCAATGCACTAATGGCAGAGAAACAACTGACCTGTTCCAGGAAAACTGTTTATTCATTTGTTCATCGTCGGCCTTGCTAACTAGCCTGATCATTCACAGCAAGTTCTGGTATGGGGAGCTAGCTCAAACCTAGCAGAGAGCAAGAGGGGGAAGTTGTGATCAGCGTGTGCACAAGTTGATTGACAGTGCTAAGACCCTCCTCCTGGCTTTGATTGGCTGTGTCTGACCGGGAGAAGTGTATTTCTGCAGATGGCAGTAGGACTGTAGGGAGGATTATTTATCTCATGTTATTCTGTCATGATATCATAACAGTTTTAACAAATATGTAAAAAACATGTTGTTCATAAAGTTACATGGAACAAAATACATTCCAGCTCTGTAAGAAAGTCTTTTAGAGGTTGCAAAAGGTCTTGAGACAAGAGAAGAGGTTCCCCTTTATGCACAGTAATAATGGAGCCAGAGCTGACATAGAATGGTTTATGAAAACCATGTCAGATTTTATGTTCAGAATGGATTCACTACTTTGGCCTAAATACAGTTGAGAGTCCGAGGCTAGATCTGGTTACTGGGCTTCACAGACCCTCTCCATCCAGTTTAAATGAGTTTGAGCTATTTTTCAAAGAAAGATGGGAAGACATTTTGGTCTCTGGAAGTGCAAACGCTTCCATTTATTATAAAGGTGGCTTGAAAAATCCTTGACTCATGGGGGATGAATACAAAAGCACACAACTGCTTTCTTTGATAAGCAAAAAAATAATTAAAAGCCATGCATGTCCTTCCACTTTAAAATGTATTCTACTTTGTATTGAAGATCTCTGAATGTGATCAACTCTAAAAGTGGATATTCCTCTCATCTGAGGAACACAGCTGTGGTCTTGAAATGTGCTTGACTTAGTTGGAGCATGGACAGCATGCAGTTTTCCTACTTATTTTTCTACTGACCCCAAAGAGTGTAATAATGTGTTAAAACATTAATGGAGCTTTTGCTTCAAGCAAAAAAAAAAGAAAGAAAAGAAAAAGAAAAAAATAAATAAGAATTTCTGGTCTGCTAGATGTGCTTTGAGTAGGATGCAAGGACGCAGAGATGCTGTTGGATTCAGCACCTCACACACGCATGTAAGATATTCTTCACCTGCGGGAGCATCTGTCTGACAACCCCCCACCCCCTTCCCTATTTTCGCACTACATCAGTCTTGGACCTTACTCACTAAGGCTTGAGTTGTTGTTCTGAGAAGTAAACATGTGCTATAGGACGTGAATGGCTAAGTTATCTTTTTATCCAATAAAAATGTCTTCTCGCTGGATCGATTGTTGTTGCTAGGAGACTGAAGCATCCTTTGGCAAGGGGCTACATCTCTCCACGTCTGTTGTTTCCCTCCCGTCTCTCTTTCTCTGTCATTTTTTTTTGCTCTCTCTCTCTATCTCTCACTCACTTTCTCTATATACCTCGTGCACGCGCGTCCTCTTGCACGTGCGCTTGCACATACGCGCGCACGTCCACGGAGCTGGCGCGCTGAGCAGTGGCGCCCATCCTCTCCCTCAGTGCGACTCCTCCGAGGGATCAGGAGTAGACTAAGTCAAACTTCCAGAGGCTTAAGATTTGTGCGCAACCCTCGAAAAGGATTGAAGTCCTCAAGGTAGGTCCAAAAATTTTACACATTGCTCACTGGCGGGCTGTTGTGAAGCAGTATAAGATTACAGGTTAGGGGCGACAGAGTGCAGAGGAAAAATTGACAGTCCGAGAGCGTTCAAGTGCGCGTCAGCCATCCGTTTGGTGGGGAGCAATTGCTTTGAACTTTGCGCAGGATTTGAACACCCAGTTGTTCTGCACGCACGTACTTCTTATGCTTTTCTTTTAATCAGATACAGATAGCGATCTAGGGGTTGTGATAGAGAGGTGTGTGTGGGGGAAAGCCTCGAAGCTAATATCTGCAGGAGATGGAGGATAAAGATAAAAGGGGGGCTGAACAAAGAGTATCTGCAGTTGCGTATTTTAGTTACACCTTGAAGTTTTTTTGGGTTCAGAGAAACAGCTCTAAGGCATGTCCCTCAGGTTTAGGCGTCCCATAGGGAGACAGGGGAGGGGGAGTGCGCTTCTAAAAGCAGGCGTACAGGTGGATCAGAGAAGCGGATCAGCTAACTGTTTATCAGCAGCATTACTCTCCCAACAGCCGCCCCGCACCTTGCGCCAGAGGACAGGCGCATGGACCAGGGCTGCAAAATGTAGCTGTCCTAATGTGATTTTGCTGACTTTAGACAAGGACTCCTTCATGCACGAGCATGGTTTCCAAATGCAAATTTATTAATGTAGCAAATACGTGAACTTAAAGGCTTGAAAACACATGTGGCCCACAGTGATTCCTCCCAAACAAACCTTATAATTTACCTGCAGTGGGGGTAATCCACTTTTATATGGTCAAATTTTCCTAAAGTATGGAACTGTTCTGGGTGAGCCCATTTGTTTGCATTACACAATTGTCTATAGATGTGTTCTACCTTGTTCCACCCATGTAGATGCTGATATTTTGATCAGCTTCAGATTTTTCTGAGTGAAGCTGCCAGCTTAGGCTGAAATCACACCATTTTTGTTTTGCTTGAACAGTTTTGCAGTAAGACTTGATCACGGGAGTGGCGCAAAATGTTGGAAAAAAGGTGGGGATTGACGTTTTTTCACCATGACAAAAAGGGTTGAAGTCTAAGCTGATTTTTCTTTCTTTTTTGCGTTTGTTTGACTTTAGCAAAGTGAAGAAAAAAAAGATATTCAATTAAACTTAATTTCTGAAGCTCATTTCAATAAGAAAAACATTTGTAACTTTATGAATGAAATCTTTATATTTTCTATTTGTATTTTAAGGGTAGGATGAGCAAATTGTGCATGTGTTACATAGACATGTACACTTTGCTTATATTAAATTAAAACTTTCCTTGAAACAATTTAAAATACTCGTATTTCTAGTTTCCATTTATGCATTGAAATATTAGGTTATTGTCGTACCTCTGATTTTGTGCTTTGAGTCACACTGAAATACATTTCAGTGTGTGCAGGCAGATGTTAAATGAATGTCCTTACCTGGTTGTGTAACTTGTTGAATAACCCATTATTTTTTCCTGAGCTTAAAAAAATATTTTTTGTGTGTTTTTGAAAGGGTGGTGGTGGGTGTTTAACTGCACTGTGTGGTCAAACCTGGTGTAGCAGTCAGAGAGTTAGAGACCTGGGTGGAAACCTGGTGGCCTTGTCAAAACTTGACGTCTTAGCTTGTTCAGTGAGACATGTTGCTGTGTTGTTTGCGTTTACGTGTGTGTGCATGCTCGCATATATGTCAATGTATGTGAGTGTGTGTAAGCTGAAAAAAAAATCTGTTTTCTATTGGTAGCTATACATACTTGCTTTTGAGATTATTCATCACTGCATGTCTGTGTGTGTGTGTGTGTGTGTGTGTCTGTGATTACATGAGCAGAAATGCCCTTGTAGGTTTGACATGGCTTCTTTCACTGGACTGCATACAGCACAGTCCCCAACATTTTACAGTATTAATACCATGCGTGGAGTAGTACACGTTTTGTAACCCTGTCATTTTTATTTTATAAGCTACTTTGTATAAGGAGGGTCTAGATATTATTTTGTAGGATATGCAGGATAAGTGAGGTAGCTTTACCTGAAAGGCTTTCTTCCATTACAGCCTGAATTGAAGGATATTAGTAATGTCTCTAATCTATTAAGTATAATTAAATATGTGTTCTGACATTTGATTGTGTCATCTAAATTTAAAATGTTCTGGTAAAGTGTCAAGATCTCCATTTGCATGTCTAAAAGTGGGCTTAAATCCTAACAAAATTGTGAGGAGCATGACTTCATGAATTATTTTTTCATGTACTTATTTGAGCTGCCTGAAATCATACTCCGGTCCAAAAATTTAAGTGTTTTTTAATTTAAGAAAAAGAAAAACAATTTACGTTTGTTTTAAAATTATGACATGTGAATCACATTTTTTATTTGGTCAAATAAAAAGTTGAAATAAGAAACGGAGTTAGTTTTCCTTGTATTTCTGTCACCGGAGTTGTGTCATCCACTGCAGACTCGAAAGTCACAAACTGTCGTATATTTCTTTATATTAGGCTGAATGCAGTATCTCTGAAAATCAAACCAAGTTTTTTCACATTTTACTTAATAACATATGTAATGAAAAGTGTTTTTTTATTATTATTTCAGCAGAGGACAATTGATTCTGTGTGTGTTTTCTAAAGCCTTTTGTTAAACCTGCCATGACAACTGTGACAGAGAAAGGACAACACATTTGAAAGCACATATACAATCAATCAGCAGCTGTGCCATTGTATGTATCATTCAGTAACAATCTAATTTAAAGGTTAAGTGCCACTGAGAACAGCTGAAGCTCTACAGGTGTATCAAAGAACTGATTTAGAAGCATTTTATGCCACTGTCCATTTTACTAACTTTAAAAAAGCTAATTTTTTTTAAGTATACATAAAGACCTGAATTGTCTAGAAATGTTTATGCAAACATATATGTCTTTTTCATTTCTTGTTCTTTTTTTTTCCAAAGATGAAAACATGGGATCACACACCAGCTTAGTCAAAAGGACTCAAACACACTAAGAAAACAGGTAGGTGACTATGTTCCACCTTTTCTAAAAATGTGAACTGAACCAAATCTGGAAGGATTTCCAGTTCCTTTTATCATTTAAAACAAACTTCTTTAACACTTTTAGGGGAACCAATTTAAGTGGATGTTTGAAAAGGATTGCTGTTTTGAATGTAGTTCTGATATTGACTGACTCCTTAGAATAGATATAGCTGCACTTACTTTTGAGAATGCTAAGTCGTAAAAGTGTAATCCTCATTTTTACTTACCAGAGAGAAACATTAACATTTAAAATTTAATGTTAATTGTTCTGTAGCCTTAGTTTAAGTTCATGCCTAAAAGGCAGTTGTACTCCAGGTCTCATTCCATGTCTTACTTTTTCCTTGCCGAAGCCCTTTTGAAGTCTTTTAGGATTCTTCCAAAACTTGCAAGATTACGAGATTTGCAAAACTACTTCTGAATTATTGCTCAATGATATTTGCAACATAAATTTTTTCATCAAGCCAATTTTGACTCATTCACACCCTTGTATCGCCAGGGAGCCAATTCAAGCTATATCATAATTACGAGATAGGTATCTCATAATGATAGATATTAGCTCATTATTATGAGATTGTGGAGGTCTGTACCGTAGGAGGCCTCAGAGAATGCTTTATGCAGACATTAGTCAGAGAACAAGCTAAGAGGCTTGTTCTTAGCTTCTCACAGTTGAGAGTGACAAATTTGTTGAAAAGACATTTATGTTTTCGTCCAAGACCCAATTGCAGTTTAGTTGTGATGTCACAAATCTTATTTGCTTTTGAAGGCATCAAAAACAAAAGAAAAGAAAAAGAAATAATTTTCTTAAAAGACATCAATTTTGATTGTAGTTTCATAGGACACACATGTGAAAATAAAGTGAAAGAAAAAAAGTGCTCTGACCAGATCAGACATTAAGTTTACCTTATTGGCCTACACTCAAATGCAATGTGTGCAGAAATTAAACTGTTCCGATGACCTTAAACACACTATACCCTCCTAGAAACAGAGTGGTGGCAGCACCATCCTGTGGGGATGCTGTTGTTGGGCTAAAACAGAGAAGCTGGTCAGTGCTGGTGAAAAGATGAAAGGAGGAAGCTACATGGAAACCCTAAATGAAAACCTGGTAAAGGCTGCAAAAGTCTCGAGACTGTGGCAGAGGTTGATCTTTCAGTAGGACAATATTACCCTAAAAACACAGACACACCTATGATATAATGGTTTAATCAAAGCATGTCTGTTTGTTAGGGGGATTGGGCTAAGGTTCAAACTTTAAAACTGTATCAGGACTTGAATGATTTTCACAAATGCGATATGATGTGATATATATGATTTGGGCTATTTTATAAATTGGAAAGGGACAAATTTCAGTCTTGAGGTGGACGTATTTCAGACAATTAGGAGCTCAACATCACTGAACGCTGGCTCTAAAAAGTGCTTGCAACTTCTTTTTACTCATTCCAGAAACTTAGAAAATACATAAAAACAAGACACTGGTTACTGGAGTCAAAAAATGCAGCAAAAATATACACATTTCTATTCGTATATATTTTAAAACACTCTACTGAAGATTTTCTTTTTGTTTAATCTTTTCCAACATTTTTCCATCTGCAGTAAAGGTATTGACCTCAAAAAGGCAAAATACAACTGTACACCATACATTTTTACATTTTATTTCAAAATATTTGAAAAAACATCTGAACTTTTCTATCTACTTTACCTTAATAGCATACTTTGGCAAGGACTGTACACAAAATCCCAATAAATACATTGACTATTGTAATAGTAAGATTGAGAAAGTATGAATACCTTTGCAAAGCGTGATAAGATAGACATGAATATTTATTCTTTAGTTGAAGGGAAAGGATATTTTATTCTGAAAAAAAGTGTCTTTGAAGGCTTTTCCTTTGAAGGCCAGTTGAAGTTCTTTGTTTGCCAAGTTTTTATTAAAACACTGTTGCTGCACTCTACATGTTCCTTACACTGTTCTGCTCCAGTGAGGAGACAAGGAGGTGTCTGGAAATGACTGCTGTTTCCCACAGCTCGCCTCTCATCATCCACTACAGTCACAACATACACTGAGCTGTGCACGCAAACCCACACAAAACATTCACACATCCTGGTTTGCATGTACACACACACGCACACGCGCCTACACGCACAGCATGTGCACCACAATGTCTGTTCAGTGACACACTCATGTTTCCTACAAGTACGGACACACACATTCATACGTCCGCTCAGGGGATGAGGCAGTGAAAGGGCAGTGGGATGTACAGCTGTGATGGTGTGTGTCTACGACAGATCAGACTCTTTAATAAATGATGATCTGGAGGAGGAAAAATGCGTGAGTGTGTGTAAGAATGTGTGTGACGGTGAGATGGATAGTGAAAGGTGCTTTTGTGGTCATGATTTGTTTATTATCAAGACAAAAGCTTTCATTAAACGTCAACGGGTGCATCTTTTAGCAATTTTAATCCCAGTTTTTAATAATGTCTAGTGGGACACCGATGAGACAACAATCCTACAATTGTCTAATATTTGGAAATTCGAAATACAACCAGCACCTAAAATTAACTTTGTGGAATTTGAATTTTTTTATTGTTTTTTCTTTCCTTCATAGTGTGACAGTTTGCAGCAGAGAAGAGCTCATATTTTAGTAAGCATAACACCAACAGTGTGGGTGTCCACATCTTTCTCAGCAATGTCAGAGGTCACGCAGTTGCACATTACATGTTTGATTGTTTTATTCATTGACTGAGTTGGTTTATTTATGTCATAACTGATGAAATTACCTCTAACACAAGTGATTGCATTACACTCCATCAGCTCCAACTGTCTCCCCACTTTAGATTTGATAGAAATACAAACCACTGCAGCACACAAAGTGTGTTCCTGATCAACAAGTAGAAAATAATGGCTACATATAAATAAACTGAATTTTCCATTAAAGTTCTAAGACCTTTTCTGTCCATTAAATTTTTCTAACAGTTTTTTTCTCTAAACATAAACACCATCTTTCCCATGTGATTGATAGATTAAAAGCAACAATTGCCCTTTTAGTCCTCCTTTCCTGTTGCATCTAGTACAGTAAGTACCCTGGATATTCACTGCTAATGAACAGGTCGAACCTTCTCCATCAGACCGCTCAGCTTTTCCTTGCTCACTGCTGTGTGGGCATCTGCTGCACACTCAGGAACTGCATGTGTGCTGTGAATGTCACTGGGAAGTAATCAATGTAGTTTACAGTATTTAGAAAAATGCTTAAACTGTAATTATAACTTTTTATTGGGGCTGGACAGTTTACACAGTTTTATTTTCAATGTGAAGGTGTGTTTAACATGCTATAAGACACTGTTATACTGGTTGAAATAAATACAATGATTGTGGGTTTTAATTTGCAGGGCTGCAAAAGGTTGTTGGAAGAAGAAATAGGTATATCGCATCACATAATAAAAATCATAATCAAAATATTTACCAATATTATCACCATCGCAAGATTTCCTACTATCATACTGCTTCCCACTCTTGTTAAGTCATAAAGAGCTGTGAATAATCACACTTCTTTGAAAATTGGGGTGCGTTTCAGTAGCTTCACTCAGATTAAAACACTGTGTAGCCTCTACAGTCAGGCAATCACTTCAACAGAACCAATGTGCAATATGAAGTAGACCAAAAGATCTCAAACAGTGAGACATCGTCCCCTGGACAGTAAACACAGAAGCAATGTTATTGACTTCTCTCAGTTGGGTTAAACAATCAATTTCTAACTTTCTGGAAGATCAGTGAACAAATGCAGAAAACATGGAACAATGGAAAAGCTTTCCAGGACTACCAAGCCTACCAAAAATAACTGCAAAAGTGCAACGATGACTCATCCTGCAGGCCATAAACAAACAACAAAATCTAAAGTACTCCAGTCCTGGTTTTAACTAAAAATTCTACTCTCCACCAGAAAATCCTAACACATGCAGTTGTCAACTAATCCTAAGTGCACATAGGTTGTGCAGCAGCATAATTGATAAAAGCAGACCCACATTTCCTATCTGAATGGCTTGTTAAAGGCCTAGTCAAAGTCTGGACTTTTTTCCAGTTGAGACACTGCTGCATGATTACTTTAGATAGCTTACTTCTCTTAAGAAATTAAGTAATCATTTAACTGTTGTGTCCAGCATTTCAGAGGCATTTTTAAAAAAGTTTTGTACAGCCTTTCCTTACCTTTTTATTATTATTTGATATTTAGAACATAATTCAAGCCATTTTAAAATGTCACAAAGGTTTTCAAATGTGAATGTGATTAACAAAATCTGTTAAAGCATCTTTTTTATTTTTTTACAAAAAATATATTTTTTATTCCTTTGCTTCTTGATTACTTCTTGGGATTTCTGCATTGAATTTTCAGCTTACAACCTCTGACATCTTCACCAGAAAAAGATTTTTGTTAGGATTACTTATTTTATTCCTTCTGACTGTGGGATGACACTTTTAAAACTAGCTCTCTTGACTGGCTTGGAACCAGTAAAAGGCTTTCTTCTTTATAATCATCCAAGATTTTTTAGCAATATAAAATTCTCTATGCAAAAGAAGACTTAGAACTGGTTGTTTCTCAGGATTTACCTAGAAGTAAAACTACATTAACAAGGTTTCCCAGTCAGAGCTGGTAGCAGCAGTTGCACTTTGTCAGCTTGAAGGCAGTTGGTCACGACCTTTCTGTCAGGAGTGAAAATGATGCTGTGTTGGCTCCTTGTTTCTTCTAGATTAATTCCCGGCTCTTCACTTTATTCTGTCTCGGTTCGCCATGCTCTCCCAACAGCACATTTTCTTTTCAATTACAACCCTGATGAAAAAAGATTGCTAAAATTATAAAGAATTTGCTCATAAAACACAAAGCATTTGGAGACAAATAGCCTGCTTTTATTTCTCCTTTAAAGCTGCTGTCATATGAATCTTAAGTTGTAGATGTCGTGTTTGCACAGTAGCTTAATCTGTAATTAAAGAAAGTCAGGTTTTCCTCAACTGAATTTAACTTTTATGAAAACATATGCTGTCCCAAAACAAAGAAAATGTATTTTGTTCACAAATATTTGTTCAGCTAAATTGGCAGACATATTGATCAAACAAAAATCAATTATGTAGAGAAAGGTATTAAAAAATGACTTATGCTTCAACATTAAGAGTTAACAGTAAATAGTGTACGGTTTTGTCTTCATTACGGTGTAAAGTGACTTGCGTAAATGCAAATATTACCAAATTAATAAAAAGAATAGATTTATAAAATGAATAAATGCTTTAACACATATTATGAAACATATTACATGATTTCTTTTCACCATAGCTAAGAAATGTTTATATAAATGAACAACTATTAATAATTACATTTCCTGACAAATAAAAAGGCTTAGGTTCAAATTAAAACTACAAGCCATTGTGTTGTGGCTTAAATATGAGTGTTACAACTAAATAAGAACATGAAAAAATGAAATTCAGAAATAATGTGAAGTGCAAAACGGAAAATACATTATTTAAATTCTAATAATTACAGAGCAATCACTGCAGTAATTGGTTTTTACACATCACTACCTAACCTGAATCAACCCAAAACAACCAACATTATTTCTGTATAAGAGGCTTTTGTGTCCACACAAGCCGATTATATGCATTTGTGCAACTTCCTCAGATGACTGTGGTCACCGTTCTCCATTTTTCCCTCCTTTGTAAGTGCTCACCCCCGTGTATCAACCTGAGAGATGACAGACCAGCGTGTGTGAACATAATTTAAGTAGTATGCAGTGAGACCTGTAGCATGGCAAGGTTGACTGATGTGTCGCGATAACTCCCAGGGTCATTACATGACAGTTAAGTTGATAGATTCCATCCACAGAGGGGTAATTCTCCATCTGACAGGCTTGCCGTCTTTTACGACGATGAAATGTGGTCCTGATGAATGCTTCCACACATTTCCCCACCACTGGTCTGTTTTTAGGCTGAACAGACATTTCTATCCAAGTCATGTCAAATGAGTTGTGGATCATCAAAACTTAGGGAATACACAGTGTGAGGAAAATGACAGAAACTGTTCTCACTCAGAGAATCGTCAAGACAATGCCTCGTTATGCCACTGTGGCTGTACTGTGGTTATTCCTGCAGTAGCAAACATAGACAGGCTCTCAGATCACATTTGTGGTGCAGAAATTTTACGCCCTTTTAATGAAATATGGAAAGAGCAACAAAATTAATGCAGAGTTCAAAGTTGTATACAATATAAACAAAATACCTGTATAATAAGTACAGGCCATGCTGTTTATTTCTAAGCTTTTCTTCTCTTATTTTCCACAGTATTAGTCACAATACTTGTTATTATCACATTTTGTGGATTTGCTGTGATGCACTGCATTTCAAACTGACTCTGCTAAGTATGTAGCTATCAAATTGTTCAAGAATGTACAGAATGCCCTGATTGGTTGAGGGTATTCTTTCTTTGGAGCAAATAATAGAGAGGACCTATTGCAAAGAAAGAGAAGAGAACTCCTATTTTTATTTGAAAATATATCGTTAGCAGAAAATTCCGATCTTACCAAAATTGCAACTCTTGCAGAAGCTTTTCAAAGAAACAAGAATTTTAGAAAACATTCTGCGGACTCAAGAAAAGAAAAGTGAATATGCCTCCTATTAAATCTGGCATAAAATAAATTTCAGAAAAGAGCGTCGTAAAGAGTGTAAAACATGGTTGTCGTAGTGTTATGGTCTGGTGCTGCGTTGCTCCTTCAGAACTTGAACCACTTTCTGCAATCATATAACTGTGAAATCTGATCTCTAACAGAAAATCCTGAAAAAGAATGTCCAGCCATCATTTCATGACCTTAAGCTCAAACCCACTTTTGATTCAGAGCCATAGGTTCACCCCTGAACAGCTCAAACAAATATGACAGTTTGGGAAAAAATAGTCTCCATCTACATCACTGAATCATCGAGGCGGTCCCAAGTGGACTGCATCATTTGCTGTCCTGTTTGCCCAGTAGTCAAATTGCTGTGGGTCCACCAGGGGGCCTGCCTTCACACATTTCAACACCAGTTGTTTCATTTTATGAGCACAGAAGTCAGAGCAACATTCCTGTAATCACTTCATCCTGTGATGGTGAGCTTTTTGGGGACTGGGAAAATGGTGGAATGCTTGAAGCAGGAGGGAACCTCACACAGCTCCAGAGACTTGTTGAGGATCTGAGTGAAGATGAGGCTGTCAAGCAGAAGAGGGACATACTATCAGGTCCTGGAGCTTTCTTGGTCCTCTGTCGTTGAAAAAGCCTATTTATATCTTCCTCAATGATTTTTAGTGTAGGCAGGGCGTCAGAGTGGTGGGTGTTTGAGAGTTGTAAGGGTTGCAGATAATGTTTCTTTCTAAAACGGGGTTATTGGTTTCTAAAACACCCGCGTATCCACAGGGGACCATTTTCAGAAATTCTTTTCGTTCACACAGAAACACAGAGAACGGCCAACAACACTGTTTTTACTTCCCAAGACATGTAAGTGGCACCAAAGACGGAAAATGGGAAATGCGCGTGAAGCATTCACACGAGGTACATGATAAGCATGGCAAGAAAACAAGACTGGCAAATAAAGTGGGGTATTGTAGAACTTTTTGCAGTAGTTTTGCAGCAGTTGCAGTACAACCGCGAATATGTAATCCACCATTGTCGTTGCTATGTATAACGCGTAGGACACATTTGAGGTAAGAGGTCAGGTTTGATGTAAAAACATCACAAACACGTGAGGGCAAAATGTTCACTCTGGAACCCGTTTTTTTCTATATCTGTTTAAAGGCCATTTCCATGGCAACGCAGGACAAAAATGTTTAAGATGGACATGTAGACTGTGTGGGGTGTGAACTGCTGTTTTTTTTTAAGCCATACATCACATTGTGGGTTTATGGTCATCTGTAGCTAGCGATGTCATTCAAGCTTCTCCAAACTGCTGCTGGGTCGTTAGCTGAGAAGCTGTTTTTTAATCATGATCAGAAAATTACCCAGTTGATTTGTTCATTTCTACTTTTGAGTGAATATTAAAACAGTGTATAGGAGAATCACAAATTAAGACAGATTTCTTTTTTTTTTTCAAAATACTGCAGCCATATTAGCTCATCAATAAGTCATTTTTTTCACAGGGCCATGAATGCAGCATGAAGTGAGTTACTCCACACTTGCTTCTTAAAAAAGTAATTAAGATATAAAAATAAGTTCGTAGAGAGAAATAGATGCACAAAATCTGACTCCCTTCAAAGAGACATGAATCCCATCTCAAACTTGTGCAGAGCATGTATTTCTAACATAACACCATATGTGTTTATTGATGCATGTCTGGACATGCCAGCTATTTTTCTCACCTTTTGTGAGGAGAAAAGGCTTAACCCAAGTTCTGCCTCATGCTTCTTCACATCATATGCTGATTCTGCTGTTTCAAAACTGCACTGAAAGTGTTTTAAGTCAAATCAGCTAATTGAACATTAGAAGGTAAAGGTTGTAGGCATTTCGAAGTTAATTAATCATTTCTTGTGTTCCAAAGCATTTTGAATGAGTTTTTTGGGGTCAAAAGTGAAGCAAATAATTCACTCTGGATGCTCCCATGCAGTCTAAATTTTGTGTAGTACTCTAAAATCCTTTAGTGGAGAACACTTATGGAGCATGAACTGCACATGAGAGCACAGTTTAGCCTCTGTGGCCCTGAAGCACAACACTTCTTGCGGGGGTTGATTATAATTCCATTTTAAAAGCCCTTCTTTATCTGTCCCAGCATGTGGATTGCACACTCTGCGGTGCGAAATTATGACCATGCAAAGCAAAAATGAATGCAATTTAATATTATGAATTTCAGTGGTGTGCGAAACCAAAGAAAGTCGATTTTTATGTTTCTAACATGACATGGCTTTTAACCTTTGGACGTAATTCTGCTCACGGAGTAGACTGATTAATCAATAGAGGAAAGGCTGAGCTCAGAGTACCTGATTATTGACTTTGATTGGTAAATGAAAAGGGCTCCAACCCAAGTAAGCCAAGTACTAAAACATCCAGGGCACACACACACAGAGACCCTCCGCTCTTCACCCCCCCCACACACATACACACGCACACACATAATACATCTTTCTATCTTCACTAGGATTTTGCATGAACTTCCATTCATTTCAATATCCTAACAGCATTTCTTCTTCTAATGGGGCCTGGGTTTTGGGCCTCATGAGGAGCAATAGCTCCTCACAATGTAGCATTTATTTGCAAAATGGACTTTACAAATTGTTGAAACACACACACAAAGCTACTTGCCAAAGCAAGTTGCTCTTTTTTTCTTATTGGTGTGTGCTGATACAAAAAGGGAAGGAAGGGTGTGCATTGTGTCTTGCTGCACACTTATTTTTTTGTGGTTTGTTGTATCCTTCTGTCCTATTTATGGATCATCAGGCTTTTCCCCCTTAAAATGTACTTTGTGAATAATTAATGGTCACAGCCCATTGCACCCTTTAGACTGAGTGAAGTCTAGGACACCATGTAATTGTTTAGAGAGGGCCAAGTAAAGGTAGTCCTCTTTTCAGACATTTATCAAGAGATAATAATGTGCTAATTTTCCTTTCCTGGTATTTAACCAGGAAAGGAAAATTTATTTCTGTACAAAATGACAGAAATAAATATGTAAAGATCTAAAATGTAAGTGTTTCACTTTACGAAAACATTTCCTTTTATATTCAGTCCTTTAACGCACAGTTGCCCATACTGTATCTTCCCTTACTGTGAGGTTTACGTTACTGTTGCATCTGTGAGTTCTGTTGGATTCACAGTAGGCCAATAAACAAGCATACACACACACATACACGGTAGAAACAGACCAAATATACAAACACACATGAGTTGCGGGACTATCTCTCCTCTCAGTACCGCGGTCCATCGACCCTGTATAGCTGCTCTCAGCTGGATACATGTCATCCACAGCAGCCATGCCTGTTAGGTAGACTGAGGGCTGTGGAGGCTGCAAGGGAGGTGGAAATAAATAGAATGAGTAAAAAAAGGAAGAAAGGAGAAGAAAAAGCAAAAAGGGGATTCAGGGAGGAAACAAATGTGAGAACCCGAAGATGAGTGCCGTGCCCTGTATGAAGCTGACTCACTGACTTAGGGAGGTCAGAAGGGAAATGGGGTTTTCTGTCAGATGTTACTCTGCATAATAACTCCCTGGCAGAAAGGTCAGTAGTACATCCTCCACTTTCCTTGTTTTTTATTTTATTTTCAGTCATCCTTGCAGATCTG
Organism: Alfaro cultratus; assembly: GCA_903066825.1. Classification (NCBI taxonomy): domain Eukaryota; kingdom Metazoa; phylum Chordata; class Actinopteri; order Cyprinodontiformes; family Poeciliidae; genus Alfaro; species Alfaro cultratus. The sequence continues at coordinate 103,617 of CAEFZX010020732.1, read as the reverse complement.
TTGCTAACCCACCATGTGTGTCCTACACATCTCTTTAAGGGGTCTGAGGTGATGCCATGTGCCAGCTGCAATCTTCTTCTAATCTTCTCAAATCTGGTAAGGCAACTAATCACTCACTAGAAGCAGAAGTCTATGCACATTGTTCCAAAACATAGCCCTCCTGTAAAATACAAAAAAGCTCGATTAAAAAACTAGCTGAGGCATTTACCAATCGATATCAATTTCCAGCTTACGTTGACATCTGATCTTGCTTTATTTTCCTCAAGACTGTAACTCATAAAAAAGAAACAAGCTTGCTTCAGACTACCTGTCAGAGGAAGTAGTTTTGAATCAATTAAGGAACTTTGCCAATTTATGCACCAGAGCATGTCCTGAACTTTTAGATAATCTTTAATTAAACTCAAGGAGTGTATCAAAGTACACTTTGTTTATTGATGTGTCTGTTGAACTAAAATGGTGGGTGTCCTCAGTTTTAATGCATCTAATGAATATTAAAAAAAAAGAGATTATTCTGTATTTGACCTGCCACTCACCAGTCAGAGCTGTTTATGGAAAAACTGTCCTATTCTAATCTCTGGAGGAGTGATCTTTGCATCCCTAATTAAAACTTGCAGGAAAGGGAAAAAGTTAAGATGTTTAAAATTTACTCTAAATTTTATTTCCTGTAGTTTGTAATTTATATAAACTACAATGGTACCAAGACAACTAGGCATGTGCTGATACCCAATGTAGAAACATTCATAGTATCACAATATTTGCGCGCTCGCTATGAGGGATTGCTGAAAAGGCAACAACAAAATTCAAGCGATTGTCCATTGTTGCTACTTGCTCGTTCAGGAGGAGAGAAGGCTGCAAGTTAATGGCTCGTTGCAATCCACTGGGCTAACTTAGGTAGAAAACTTTTTAAACCAATTTAAATAATAAACTGAACTTCCCTGAACTGCTTGATAAAAAGGATTAATTGGAATTTATTTTTGTTGAATGTAATTGACTTTTTGTAAAGTGAATGGAATGTAGAGGCTACATAGTCTCATCATTTTTAATATATTTGTTAATAATATATTGTAGTGATTCAGAAAATCTGTCAAAAAGCAATAGAGAAGGCTACAAATCAATAGAATATAAACTTTACGATAGTTTCAGATAGCCTTTGGTGTGTGAACTTAATACTACACTGCATCCATAAAACAAAATTACTTATCAAACAAAAAATTATTTAGAAATGGTGCTTCATTCAGAGTAGCTTAGGAAGGAGAAAGTCTGATTGGAAAATTATCCTGCCATCTGATCAATCAAATTTTAAAGTGACAGATCAGTAATTTTTTATAGATTTACTGGCTTAAAAAAGAAAGAATTATTTGCAGTTGAATAAAGAGATTCACACACACACCGAACCTGCTGTGATTTATATTCAGCAGTACTGTAGAGAAAGCAGTGAAGCATTTTTTGGTCTCTGAAATTGATTTCTGTTGATTTGATTTCATACAATGTTGTTTCTCTCAATCCACTTGCTCTTGCACCTTCAATAAGGTAATAATGAAGCAAACATTCAATTTCCTTGAGAACCTTAGGGGCAATGATAAAAATACTGTTACATATTGTTTGGCAGTCTTTTTAGGAAATTACTTGTAGAAGATGCGATTTGGAATAATAATCATACTGTCAGTAAGGCATTAGAGGAAACAACACAGACCCAACTTCACATACAATCATGGAGAACATCATTTTTTTTATAAGCAAATATTTTCTCAAACCTTTGACTGCTCATTTTGACTTGCTCTCTCTCATAATACATTTGGCTTCCCATGTTTAATTGTACCTATTGTAAAAGAAATGTAAAAAGGCCATTTCAGCCAAAAACCATTTCTTACTAGTTCTTTTTTTTTTTTTAAGGGAAAGCATGACTGTTAGTAGAGTTTGCTAATGTTAATCAATTAACAAAATAATGGTTGCTTGAGTTTTGAAAGTCATCTAATGAATATAATTATTAAAATAATTATCACTTTCAAAATGATCCCAAAATGTCTATTAGAAACATTATACTTTTCTCTGAAGAAGTATGTTCTTGTTTAATGGAATCCCAGTAATCATCCTGTAAAACACTTTCTGTTCTGTATCTTAATGTAGGCAGATCACTAATATTTAGATAGAAAACTCTGAAGGTCTGTAAAAGTTGCCATCTTCAGAAACTGTGATATTTACATCTTTTTCTTTTTGCTGGTATTTAAGTTAGACATTTCTTCCTCAAAGTGAAATGTAATAGCGAAAGCCACAAGATCTGACTCGTGTCCAAAGTTCGGTCATTCCAGCATATTGTTTAAAAGTTTCTTTATCTTTTTATCTTTCAGATTAACTTTGCTATGTACAGACAAAATGTCTCTGCATAAATTCATCAGTCTGTTGCAATATGTTGTACTATAGACTTCTTCATCGTGTCAAAATCTTTAGTGCTGCGTAAATGACCTAAATAGAGAGCTGTAGGTACATCATCCCTTGAACTGAATTTTACAGGAAAACATCGAAAGTGTTCAGGGACTCAGGGGAATAATTGCAACTGGCTACAAGGGGGTTGATTGGAAGCAGAAACCCACCCTGCGTTTGAATTGTAGTGATCCTCTGTCCCAATTTGTGGCACCATGTGCAGATTTCCGCTCCTCACTTTGAATCAAGGATTTACATGACTATGTAAAAAAGAAATAGTGAACCATTTGCAGGGGAAATATATTCTAGTCATATAATGAATGAATGTTGCCTTGCAATGTTTTTTTAGTGTTGGGAAATTTGTGTTTTATAAATAAATATTTTAGATTAACGGATTAAACAAGAGGTGGGAAATGATGGGCAGCAAAGCTGTTTCTGTTCTGAAACTCAGCCTTAATTGAGTCATAAGCTGTGCTCAGCAGCATCAGATTTTGTTGGCCGTATTGTTGTCAGATAGCATCTTTCACGGTAAAATCCATTCAGTCCTCACACTCTAATTATGCGGGGGAGAGTGGGAGTAATAAATATTACACACGCACACACGCATGCACACATGAACTGTAGAACATAAAACTTCATGGGCAAGGAGAGAAATTTTCAGAGGGAGATCAGATTAGCGGAGCTTCTCTGATCTGTGGCATGAGAATACTGGGCTCATGTATCAACCAGCCATCTAAGCTGGCGTATCCTGTCACAACCAGAAGCACAAACACAACTAAAATCTGCAATCACATACACACATGTACTCTGTACAAAAAGTTTTTGTGAGTGATGCAATGGGGCAGGAGGAAGGGAGAACCTCTAAGCAATTTGATATTCGTACACGGCTGAGTTTTTGCTGTGAGGCACGAACGTCTTTGAGCTGTTAACAATGTCCTCAAACTCCACCACAGGTCTGACGCTTCATTGTACTAATAGCAATTTATTGTGAAGTATATATATTAAGTGGAACTTTTTTTTACCTCCTTTCCCTTTTACCTTCAAGGAGACTTGATGCCCAGATGGTTTGCCCCTTCATGTGTGGTCCAGTTCAACACTTCCTGACCATTCCATGGGCCACAAGACGACGCCAACATCCACGGACGCAGCTTGACTCAAACCCTCTGCATTTTCTGCTCCTCCTTTTTTGCCCCTCACCTCTAACATCAAACTCTGCCCTCTTGCTCTCCTCCGCTTCAACCTCTGCTTCTGCTCTCACCTCACATTTTGACAATCCAAGTCCTCCCTGAGCCCAACATGGTGACCCACCTTCCCTCTTTAGTTTTTGTCATGATGTGTCAAGGCGCCCTGCTGGCAGAGCCACCTCAGTCCCGCCGTGAGATCCGCATTGAGGGCGACCTGGTGCTCGGCGGCCTGTTTCCAGTGCACGAGAAAGGGGCTGGGATGGAAGAGTGTGGGCGTGTGAATGAAGACAGAGGGATCCAGAGGCTGGAGGCCATGCTGTTTGCCATAGACAGAATCAACATGGACAGCACTGTGCTGCCGGGTGTCTCCCTTGGGGTTCACATTCTTGACACCTGCTCAAGAGATACGTATGCGCTAGAGCAGGTGGGTGAGCTCGATTTCTTTTTCAAAAAATCAGTATATGTATAAATTTTGGATGTTTCTGGGTATGGTTTGAACACACGTTCTGCCTCTATGCAGATAAATAGTCAGCACACATCCTGTGTGTAGACTGTGGCGTTTTCAGTTGCATCAGTTGACATCTACATCTGAAAATAAACATAAAAAGAGATCTGCAAAACAGTGCAACAAATCCAATTTGAACTGAGAAAAACATGTCTAATTAGAACTACATATTCAAGTGTTCTATGACTCGCTTTTTTGAAATTTCATCAGAAATGGGCCAAAGATCTTGTCTCTGAAGATAAACGTTAATACTTGAAAGAGGCAGACTGAAACTATTTTCTATTAGGAAAATGAACCAAATTACAAGAAAAATTACTGCACTTTGCCTCCAGGAATTGTTATCTTTTAATAAAAAGATCATATATTTAGGGCTGTTGTAAACAAATATTTTAGTTATCGAGTAATCTATCGATTATTCTTACAATTAATCAAGTAATCGGATAAAAAAAAAAAGATTAAATTAAACATTGGTAAATCTGGCATAACAACAGTGTTACTATCAGATATCAATGTCAGTCCAATTTTTCATTTTTGAGCTTCCCTTACATTTACTTTTGTGTAGTTTAGAAAACTAACCTCTAACAATAATAGCTCACTTTCTAAGTTAACCTGAAGAAAACTTATACAAAAATCTGAAATTATATTCAATTTAATAATAAAGAGGCAGGCTCACAAATACTCTTATAAAAAATGTCTATACTCCAGCTTTTAGTTTATGTATTCATTTTCACCTTGCCCCATACCTGCCAAGCTTTGGGTTTGATCAGGGGCGCAACTACATATTTTTGAGGTGGATGCAAACACGTCACCGGCGCCACTTTTGGCTTTTTGTGGCCAAAGAGCCACTTCTGTTAGCCTGTGTAATGAACTGCCTATAGGCTGCAGGTCTGAGACATTTTGTTAGCATGTTTTCTATCATTCTTACAGCTTGATATGAAGCCTTATCCAAACTGGCAACCCACATTAATAAAATGGTAAAATTATATTGACCACAAAACACTTTATTTCTAAAAGATATCAATGTTTTTCCTACACAATCCTAACAAAGGCTTTTAATGTTCCCTTCACAATATTTATTTATTTACTATTAATCTATGTTTATGATTTGTTCTTTTAAATTGTAATTTATATTATTTTTCGGTCTCTGGAAATGATTGAGGGATGAAGGGACTGATGTCTGGTTCTTTAGGTTCTGACGGGTCTGCGGTTCCTCTCCTGATCCATTCTGTCTGATATCAAACATTTTAAATTTAAATGATCTCCTTGTTGGACTCCAGTTACTGACTGGACATTGCATCTGATCTGACTTATCAGATACCTCACAACACCACTGTAGTGATATTGAATAAGACATTTAAACTCAAGTGTCCCCCTGCCAAAAAGGTTGGTAACATGGGTCACCAACCTTTTTGAGTCTAAGGGCACACACAAAAACTTGTACAACTCATCTTTAATTAAAGAATCAATAATAATAAATATACATATGAGTGAATAAATTGCAGCCTAGAGGGCTAAGCGTTGGACTATAGCTGGGCACAGGCGCCATGACAATTTAGCTTTCCTGTGTTAATATTTCCTGAGTTTTATTTCGGTCATTCTTACACTTAGTGTGTGGATATGTGTGTGTGACAGGCCTATGCATCAGATATTCAGAGAAATACTGAACAAATCACGACCCTTATGGGTTCAATAGGGGAGGCAACATTTAACAGCCAAATATGGGACTATTCCGTATTAGGCTAGCTTTAGCTAACCTGAATATTTACAACCCTCTTGTCCTGTTGTCGATACACTGACGGCACTTACATACTAAATTTCAACTATATTGAAAGGCTTTTTTTCATCCCGCCAACATCTTTATCCTTCTCCCTTTTCTTTTTTCTGTTTTGCGACCCGGATAGCTTTTTTTCATGCCGCTCTATCTTGTTGTCAAGTGCACTACGAGTAGCAGTCTAAGATTTCAAAGAAAAAAGAAAAAACGCGCCTGAGTGTGTTCTCTTAGGGGCGTGTGTCCAAGACGGGAAGACAGAACGATAGGAGGGGACATGAAGGAGCAGAGGGGCGCCTAATCAGTGCCGTTACTCTGTTATTGATCATTTCATGCTGTTAAATATAGAAAATGCCAACTAGAAAAACATTTTTTTCTATTAGGGGTTTTGACGCCCCTTCTAGTGCAGCGCCCCTATGCGTTGCATACAGTGCATACCTACTTTTTGCGCCACTGGGTTTGAGAATATGGGAAATGTTGCCTGGAGTTGGGGGCTTGGGGTGGTGGGTAAGTGATGGGGGGGATGCGAACGAACGTAAGATGGGGGTGGAGAGGAGGAAATAGACCGGGGGACACACGAACTTAAGTCCGAGGAGGAACACGACCAGTAGACCAGGGGACGAACAAGAACGGGGGAGCAACACGGGATATTTATGGCACCTTCGTTCGTCACACTCAGAACGAAGGTCTGACTGTGACCATGTGCCGCCATGATTCTATGATTTCTGCAACACGTTTGTTCAGACCTGGAAGATATGAAATTCATTGTGCGGTTCGTCCGTAAAGCTACACTTACACTGTAACCATCAACTACTCAGCCACCCATCGTGCTCAGTCTATCCACCTGTATTAATACTCCTGCAGTTCTTCCCGCCCTTCGCTCTGAACCAGCAGCTCCCGGAGGAGAAAGGCTGCCGTACTCCAGGCATGCGAGGTGGATGCCTGCTGCCTCAGCCTATAGGCAGTTCAAGACACAGGCTAACAGAAGGTCTTTTTAAAGATGCCTATTCGTCCCCCCAAAATGATGAAAACCCGGGTGTTATCATCAATCAATAAAATAACCATGGGCCGAACTTGAAAATTGGACGGTATGCCGCTAACACTTTCATCAACAACTCAGAGGCAGAAGTGAGAGCTACGCGCAACTCAAGTAATGTCCCGGCCGGAACACAGTGCGCTAAATAATAAAACATAAATTTTACGAAGCTTCGAGGCAGGTAAATTTTCCTTGAGGAATTTTAATAATCGAGGTACTCGAATCATTCGAGGAATCGTTTTAGTCCTACATATATTATCTCGCCACATTCTCATGCATCTACAACAAGCTTCAGGATACATCACATTAGGCTGGTCCACAAAATCCCAGTAAAATATATGATTGCAATATAATAAAATGTGACAACGTTCAAGGGGTTCTTCTGCCAGGCACTTGTTCTGTTACTGTTATTCCAGAAGGATCTAATTTGAATCACGGACCTCTGTGCTGAGGAAAACATTGAAAGCCCTGGACATATATTGATAATAGTTTGTTCAAAGAAATGGAAACCCATTTTTGAATGATTTCCAGGCTCTGGAGTTTGTGAGAGCCTCCCTCACCAAGGTGGATGACACAGAGTTCATCTGTCCTGATGGGTCTTACGCTCTGCAGGACGACAGCCCTCTTGCCATCGCAGGGGTCATCGGAGGATCCTATAGCAGTGTTTCCATACAGGTAAAACTAACATTGACTAATATTAACAACATATTCAACACTTCGCCCCACATTACATCTTTGTGAGCACCTTCCTTTTTTTTTTTCTTTTTTTTTCTTTGCATACCACCTTAAGGGTTTGGAAGCTGACATATTCTGGCTCCCATGGTCTGATTGTGTGTTAGTTAGCTTGCACATGCATATTTCTTTGAATCAATTCAGTCAGCATGTTCGTCTGTGTTTCCCTAACTCCTGTTGCTCTTGTCACAGAGCAGGGTGATTTACATAGTTTAGCATAAAACCTTTTTCTTTCTTACTCCTCTGTGACTGCACAAAAGCCTCCTCCTATCAGTTCTGAAATCCCTAATCTGAGCAACTGTCTTTCAGTCTCCTCACCCTTTTCTTTTTCTATCCCTCTCTCTCTCTCTCCTGTTTTATGCATTTGTCTTTTCATGTACTTCAAATCTTTGCTTTGTTCTGTTTCATCGTGGGTTGTCTTTATGTGCATCCACAGGCATTCCCCTTGGCTATTAGGGAAAAGATCAGCTTATGGTGACCTCAGCCCCCTTCTCCTCCTCCATCCTGGGGCAGTCATTGTCAACATTTTCGTTCTGCCTCTTGTCCTTCCTTAACCATTATTATACCTTGTTTCCTTTCACCTTATTCTTGTTGCCCCTTTTTTTGCTTTTGCCATTTTTAAGGCCTGTTTTTAGGTGTGAGTGTGATTCACAGGTCCTTAACGCTGCCCTACTTTCTGATCTCCGTCCTTTAAAGATTAGCCAGCTACGCCTCTCTACTTGGCCAGTGTGTCTCTTGCTTCTTAATGAAGTCATATGGAATTATTTTATGTTGAACCATGCCGTTCAATGGCTGGAAGGTATTTTCCTTCATTTATGTGTGTGGATGCATCTTAGTTTGTGTGCTTATGTTCGTGTGCCTGTGCTGGAGTCTGAGCCACATCCAGGTATTACTCATTTTATATTTCCCTAAATATATTTATACAGTCACATCATGCATATTTTTACTTGCAGAAATAATTATGCCTCCTTAGCCTATAGTTACCCCATTTTTAGCATAAAGACATAATTCTTTTAAGTTCAAGTTTAGAACAAGGGTTGACAGGTATTGCTCAATGCTACATCTTCTGAAATCATGAGTAAGAGTACCTATGTGTTTTGATGCTTTATCACTCCACTTCTCTGTTTTTCCTCTTTCCATTTTTCTCACATTCAGTCTATTTCCACATTATTACTATCTTCTCTCCCTGCTTGCTCACAAGAATAAAGCAAAATGAACTCACCATGTCCCCTCAGATAAACTGTGTTGATAGACGTTGTCGCTGTCTGGTGGCACCTGACAGAGCAGAGCAGAGTGTGACCTTTAGTGACAATTAAGTCAACACCGTTCGTTGCTGTTAAACTCATAAAACCTTCCTAGATGGCTAAAAGCAGACATCAGTGTGACAGTGGCAGTGTGTCTAAAAGTGTTTGCGTGGATTTCAACCTGTGTGCCGTCTACTGAGCTGTGTTATTAGTTTAATAGGATTTTGACATGTTGTCAAAACAGCTCATCAACTGCACCATGAATGAGATACAAAAAAACCTAGAGCGATGCACTCTGGAAGGATTAAACTGAAGAAAGCGCAACATTTCTGTGTAGTTTGTTGACTTTTGCGTGCAGGTTTATGATGTATATTTATGAGTCTGTCAGCATGAGCGTGCGTAGCAGCTGTGTTTGCATTGTTTGCGTTTGATCATGTGCTGGGATTTATGGAGAGAGCATGACTAGATTCCAATCATCATGAAAGGCAAATGTTATGGACACCATAAACCTTTTAATGATCTCTGTATCTGTTTTATGGATGTTGTACAGCATGAGTGCCAGTATCCTGCAACTTTTAGATGCATCTCTTTTCTAATATACCTTAGTCAAATGAATTAATTCCCACATCAGCATGCCATTCAGCTCTGCAGAGGCCTGGTAATGAACTATTGATTTGATTCAGGTACGTTTGAGAAGGGACGCATATGAAAGTTGCAGGATGGAAGCTCTCAAGGACTAGAGTTGGGCATCCCTGCTATACAGTTATGTTTACGTTTCTGCATTTGATGGGTGTTTTGTGAATGGAATAAAATTTAATTTAATTTTGAAATTGCAAACAATATTCAGTGGGTAACCCAAGTAACAACATAAAAAAAGAGAAAATAGAAGATAGAATAAAGCAAAAACATGAAACAAAATTCACAAAAATATAGTTCCAACTTCAGTTATTTAATTTACAGATCAGGAGAGAATTAGGATTAAATGTACTCTTATTCTCACCCCTTAGCCCCAGGACATCAGTTATACTATTGATTAAAGATTAATTTTGATTAATTCTAAAATGTGAATAACACAGAAGTAGCAACTAAGTGACAGAAACATTTACTGAATATCTAACATAGTCCTCTTCTTAAAGGAAATCCAGACTTTCTTCTTGAAGGTCTGGATTTCCACAGTTTTGACTCCACACGTAGAAATCAAAAACATTTTGAGTAATGCACACAAGAAGAGTTTTGAAGCTGGAAACACCTCTTCAATTAGGATTCTTCTCCTCTACCAAAAACATGCTTTGAATATTTCACAGCAATTGATTATTTTTTGCTCAGGGCAAACCTTGTGCTGTTTAGAAGTTCACTAAATCAGCAAATTTCAATATTACAATATTTACCTCAATGCTTGTTTATGCTTAAAGCTGCTGTCACACTATTACCTATCTTGCCATGTATGCTGGCATATTTAAAAACCGTATTAGTATGTATAAACATGAGGAAATGAAAGGGATTTTATAGAACAGCAAGTCCTGTTACCTCTTTGAAGTGTGAATTTCTCTTTTGAAATTCTCCCGTCATTGCCGTGTTATCATACGGGCGAAAAGGCTCATGACTCAGGACAGCACAACTTGGTGGATGGGACAAGAAGGGGAAAAAAGACTTATCCATCAAGAGGGATATTCATTATTTGATCAAATAATTATTTTTCATTTTGTATTTTATTTAGTCTACTACAGATCTGGATTAAAAAAAAAATCAAATTTTTTTTTGTTCTTACTAGATCAATATGTTATATGATATTTTAGGCCATCTAAGAGCAAAATTTCAGTACTTCATGCATGTTCTCAAAATATTAGATAGATTATTCTGAAAGTAGGTCAAGCCATCACTTTTAGCTGTTTCAAATGTTCTGCATGATGTGGTGAGTAAATCTTCATCAGCAGAGAGAGAATCTTCATTATGTAGTGTGAGATTAATATAAGTAATGTTATTACTAGGCCATTGCTGCAGTATTCAAGCAGAAGTTGTCTGCTAGAGTGATGGTACATATGCCAAATGTGCACCAAAGGTGGTTGTGCGAATTCAATACTTCTCAGCTCAGTTTTTTGTGAATACATCACAGTAGATTTATGTAAATGCTCTATGAACTTAATGAATAACCTAAGTGTCCATAATTTATCTCCTATTTTAAAATACATCATACCTTTTTTTAAATGATTTGATTCTAGTGTAATATATTGGCCCTCAGTGGAAAACACTTCACAGGTTTACAACAGTGCATAAAAACGTAAAATGCGTTGAGTGAACTGTTTCTTTAGGTTAACCGAACAAAACTGACTCAAAAGAAACTGGCTCCTTGTTGACACCTCACCAAAACATTTTTGATGTAAATGCATTTTATAAGAAAACTGTTTCCCTCATGGGTTTGCATGACCATTTGTTGAAAAAAAAAAAGTCATGGATACAGAGAATGTCAAAATGTGTGATTCATTTGGTAAATTTGTGTAGTATGTTAGAAAAGGTTTCCTGTGATTTATGCCTTATTCTACTGTCTATCCTTGCAGGTTGCCAATCTTCTCAGACTCTTTCAGATCCCTCAGATAAGCTATGCTTCAACGAGTGCCAAGCTCAGCGATAAGACCCGCTATGATTACTTTGCCCGCACTGTACCGCCTGACTTCTACCAGGCCAAAGCCATGGCAGAGATCCTCCGGTTCTTTAACTGGACATACGTGTCCACTGTGGCATCAGAGGGAGATTACGGTGAAACTGGTATAGAGGCCTTCGAACAGGAAGCACGAATGAGGAACATCTGCATTGCCACTTCAGAGAAGGTAATGAAAGAAACAAAAATAGCTTAGAATCCAAATCTTAAATTGTCACTGCACCAAAAAGACTCACTAAGGTGCTAGATTTATAAGTTTCTCATATTTTTCCTTTATGGCTTATCTCCTGTTCTTCTGAATTGGGGTTAAAATTACTGTGTTATCAGTGCTGAGGCAGAAAATAAGAGCTTATCTCTAAGAATTCTTTCTGAGTGTTTTCACAGTCCCATTTTTTATGTCATTTACTACAGAGGTGAATAATAGCATGAGACTGTTAAGCATATTTTCTTGCTTGTTTTTCTCCATTAAATGATGATGATGATCATGGATTGCAAATAGCATTTGAATGGAAGAAGCATTTTGTTTTTTTGTTGTTCTTTTTTTCACTCCATAATCCCCCGTTTTTCTCCAGGTGGGACGTTCGAATGCTAAGAAGTCTTACGAGGCTGTAATCCGTCAACTCCTCCAGAAGCCAAATGCCCACGTGGCCGTCCTTTTCCTGCGCAGTGATGATGCTAGAGAGCTGATTGCAGCTGCCGCAAGGCTTAACACCTCTTTCATTTGGGTGGCTAGTGATGGCTGGGGCGCACAGGAGAGCATTGTCAAGGGAAATGAAATAACTGCTGAAGGAGCTATCACGCTTGAACTGGCGGCAAATCCTATACCAGATTTCAACCGCTACTTCCTGAGTCTGGACCCTGTCAAAAACCACCGGAATCCCTGGTTCAGGGACTTCTGGGAGCAGCGTTTCCAGTGCTCTTTGGGAGCTGGAGGCTTAGGCTTCGGGGGAACACCTCTTCCGTCATGTGACAAAAACTTGTCGATGGACCAGAGATATTTTGAGCCAGAGTCCAAGATCATGTTTGTGGTGAATGCAGTGTATGCCATGGCCCTTGCCCTCCACAACATGCAGCGGAGCCTGTGCTTGAACACCACCAAGCTGTGTGACAGTATGAAGGCCCTGGATGGGCGCAGACTCTACAGGGATTACATTCTTAATGTCAGCTTCACAGGTAAGTGAGCAAGAGCATGGTGAAGAGAGTGTCGAGTTCCAGATAAGGTGGTGAGAGTGGATGAAGCGAAAAGAGAAGCAAATGTTGGAGAGGAAGGATACAAGATAAGAAGAAATAGACAGGAATGTGAGTGTAGTGTCTGCTTAACGGTCTTCTAATGAACACATGGCTGTTGTCCATCTTCTATGCCACAGAACATGAAAAGTACTGAAACAAATCCTCTTAATTGCTATGTATTGTCAGAGCCAGCTTGCCATTGACACCTTTTACCCATGCGTAATTGATACGACACTACAAAGTTGCTTTGAGGAATGAGAGCTGCAGTTAATCCGTGAGCCATATTCTTCTCTTTTACACTAATGAGATTGTGTGTGTGTTATAATAGCTCCTATAGCATGCAGCTTGTCTGTCTGTCAGTCTCTGAAGAGTCGAGAGAGAGGAGACAGAGGATTGGCTTGACTGACAGATCACGCACAAAGGAAGTGTTATAAATAAACTGCTGCATCTCAGGGACTGACACAGGTTTAGAGGTGCTTATTCCCCCACCAACCGTGACCAGAAGCAGACTTCAAAACACCCTGGCAAACAACATTAACAGCGGCTTTGCCATGGGACATTGGGGAGAGTGAGCAGGAGGGATGGAAAGAGGACGAGGGAATGGCATCATCCATGAAGGTTGGGGGAGAGAGAGGGGCTTACAGATAAGACTGACAGGCAGACTAAAATGAGAAGAGAGAGTTTGGGGTAAGGTGAAAAGAAGTGAGAGAAAAAGTAGTAAGGAGAGAAGCGAGGAGTGAACAAACAAGAGCTGCAGCAGATCCTGAGTGGGACATCATGCGTCAGCTGAAGAACACGGTTTTATTTGAAATGTTCCCATCATGAAAATGTGGGTAGATAAAAAACGACTGACACAAATAAAGTTGGCCAAATCTCATAAAAATGAACTGTACTCTCCATTTTAGATAGTTGCTTGCAATATTGATTGAAATACCTCACATTACCTCAAGTAAAGCACAAGTGAAATATGAAATACCAGATTAAGGGTGATTTTTAATAGCTATCATACATTTATACTATAAAGTAGCGAAGTAGTTGGAAAAAATGACAAAGGATAGATAAATCAATCTCATTCTTGTTTAAGTTTTTCAAAAAGGTGAGAAAACAGTTTTTTTTAACAGTCTCAACTTAATCTGGTGGTCCTCATCCAAATGCAAAGAACTATTAAATTCCATCCTTTTTGTCTTTACAAATAAAATGAATGCTTCATAAATTTGTCACTGTTTTAAAATATGGTAGTCTCTTTTCAGTTTAAAATAATTCAGCTCGTGTTTGACCGGTCCAGCTATTTTAAAGTTTTAACTGCAACCCTGTAGTTTGGCACCAATAGGAAGGTATGAATTCAGATCCCTTCTCTATCCAGCAGCAGTGCAGGGTGCTATTTATTCAAAGTAAATTGTACCGTTTGTTTTTGCTACACTGTTAACCTTAATTTTATTTTTTATAAGTTGCAAAATTTATATCATATAATTGATTTAAGAGATTTCAAAGATTCATCTAAATTTATTTAGTTTATTTAGCTGAACTACTTCCTTTCATACTTCAAAAAAAGAGTGTCACAGATAAAGCCCGTTCATACCTGGTTCTTTTCACACCAGCCAATGAAGTCATCCTAAAAAAAAAAAAAACTAAAAACACATCCAAGAGTAACTATGGGTTTAAAAGAAATAACAAAATAACTTTTAGTATGTGACCTTGTTAAGAAAAATTCAAAACAATGTTTCACTTTGTCTCATCATTGAACAGTAAAAGGATATGTCATATACTTTATTCATGTGAAGGATGTTTATGGTATAGATCTGGAAGAAAATCAAGATCAAATGTGATTTTCCTCACTTTTCTCTGCTCTCTTGTTACCTATCAAAAAGTCTATGAGATAGATGTATTCATTCAGAGAATCTATAGCTATAAGAGCTTGATTGTGATTCAGTTTAAGTGAGTAGAATATGACAGCACTTATTTTCAATTGTTTGTTGGCCCTGAATGACTCATTCTCACTGCTCTGTATAGCTGATACAGTGAGTGGAAAAGAAGGTGAGGAGTGTTGAAGTTTAGCTGCAGCATCACTATCCGCAGTGCTCTCAGTCAGAACTGGAGAACCAAAACTCCTCAGCGCACCATAGATCTAATGCACACACAGATTTTATATTGCATCAAAGTTTTATTCCACATGTGCTAAAGTAGTATCCTCTTTTAGTGGATTCCCTTTCACAGCACAGTGGACAATGTCTTTTACTGTAATGAGGTTGTTTTGTTGTGTTTCCCTGACACTTTATGTGACGCACTGATGCAGCATGTTGTTTGGTTAGGAGAGTGTTTTCAGTCGCAGCTCTCTTCATCTAGTCTCATCGAGCTAGTTGCTATGGTAATAAAACCGACTCTATTGCCAATTGTTGAGGTGATCTGGTAGATCACGGGAACCGCTCCGAAAGAACTAGCAGCAGACAGTGGGGCAGATTTGTGCATTTTTTATGAGTCCTTGTTACATGAGTCAACCACAAAAACACGGATAAGCATGTGCCAAAAAGACACATAGACAGGAATCTGCAAAACAGTCAGCTTTTTTTTTTTGCTTTTTTTTTTTTTTTTTTTACAGAGGCAACTTGAAATGCTTGCTTTTTTTCTGCCAGCATGGAATTGCAGACACCCCCAACCCACACACTTCTCAGAGCCATCATTCAACTCCCACCCACCTCCCCGATCTGCAGCAAACAGATCAGTATATACACACATGCATGCAGACTCTGTTCAAATAGTGGTGATAGATGTGATATTCCCCCTTTTCTGCACTGTGTGTGCGTGAGCGTGCAGATGCGTGTGTGTGTGTGTGTGTGATACGTCTGTGTTAGCAGAGGCGGTGTGCCTTCAGGGCCATATTGAGCACAGAGCTTACTGCAACGTTCAGATGCAAGTGAACAACCTTCACTCATTCTCTGCCTTGTTTTCACTTGACTCTGTCTCTTAACCTCCATCTTTTTGTCGCTATTTCTTTGGCTTTTTAGTCCTTCTTTTTCCTCTATCTCTCCATCTCCTTTCCTATTTCTCACCTAGAAAACATCCCACTTTTTCTACATTCAGAAACAGCTCAACCCACACAGACTTCACAAGGTTGCTCTCCCTTCTTTCAGCTGCCTTTCCACACCGGTATGTTCCGCCACCCTTTCCTTTTACTTGTCCTTCCATCCTTCCTTCACACATTCTTTATTGATTCTTACCTCTGAAGAATTTTCTCCTTCCACCTGTATCTCTACTAGCATGACAGTGGTTTTTGGTACTTCCACTGGTGTATTTCCTCTCTTTTACACTTGTATTCACCTGTCTCTCCTTCCTTGTCACTTTACTTCTTTTCTTGCGCTTATCTTGTCTCTCGGCCCATCCTCCATCCCAGAACCTCCTGTTTTTGGCTGAAGGTTTCTTTCTTTTGTCCCGTCTATCTCACCCATCTTTGTTTCACTCAGGCCTTAGGTCTCCTCTGCTTTCCTTCATCCCTTCGTCAATCCAGACTTCCTTTTCTCCTTCCTATCTGTCCTCTGGCATTCCCTTGTGGCCTTCTGCAGTGTGACCCAGGCAACATTTCCATCCTCTGGGATTGAATCTGCTGGGAGAACAAAAAGCTAATGTGATCTCGCTTTTGTGTTCATTTGTGACATACGAGTGCATCTTCGTGTATTTATGCACGAGTGCTGAGGGATGCGTCTGTGTCAGACACGCACTGTGAAATAAAAGAGAAAATCATTTCTCTGTGAGTCTCTGTAATTCTCTCTTCGTCCTTTTAAAATGACTTATTCTTACTTATTCCTCCAAAGA
Organism: Alfaro cultratus; assembly: GCA_903066825.1. Classification (NCBI taxonomy): domain Eukaryota; kingdom Metazoa; phylum Chordata; class Actinopteri; order Cyprinodontiformes; family Poeciliidae; genus Alfaro; species Alfaro cultratus. The sequence goes on along the minus strand of CAEFZX010020732.1, from coordinate 87,034 downwards.
CCACTTGCCTTCTCTGTCTCCCTGCCTTTAACACCAACATACCCCCTTGGGCCTTGCGTTAGCCCTTCATGGCTGAGGACATAATTAATTTCTCACCTTCTGAATGAAAAGCCTGTCTTCACCATTCTTCTAATTAAGCCAGAATAATAAGGTGTTTCTCAAGTTAGTAGAATTGCTAAAGTGTCTCACTTTAGAGATGTTTTCATGCTGAGGGTTTCCAAACTAACTGCATTTGCTACTTTTTGGAATTGTCCCATTTTGTTTTGTTAAATTTTTGGTCTTTTTGGATTTTTTTAATATCCTTCAATTATCTAAGCCCAGTTATCCTAGCAGGGGTGCCTATTCCAGCAGTTAGCGGGTGATGCACCTTGTGACTGTGGTGGGAAGCTTAAAGATCCGATTTGAACCCAGAACCTGCAAGGCAATGGTACAACCAACCAAAATTATCACATTTTTCTTGTCAAAGCAGTGACTTTAATGTTTTGTTTATTAATTTTTGTCATGTGGAATTGATCTAGATTTTGTTTGCTTTTTTATGTGTTAGTCTCACTTTTTAGATTTTGTTGAGTGTTTTCTTTGTTGTGCTACCCTGCAGTACTTGGTCATTATATGTAGTCAACACACCTGATCCTCAGTTTGTGATTTCCTGCCATATATATATACAGTATTTGGCAGGAATATATATGTTTGAGTTAACCTGATGCTCTTCTGAGCTTGTTTTACACTGTGTGTTCAGGGAACTGTGTAGATGAATAGTCTAAGCCAGATGTGTCCAACTCCAGTCCCCAAAGACTGGTGTCCTGCATGTTTTACATATATCCATACTCCAGCAAAACTGTTACAAATAGTTGACTTTACTTTGCTTTTTAACTATCTATAATGTTTCATTTGATTTCTTTCACAGGGCAGTATTGGCCTCATACTGTCAGTACATTGTGCATTTTAACAAATTCGTAAGGTATAACACATGTTCAAATGTCATCTTTATTTAAATGCAAAAAACACATACCGGTGTACATTTTTCATAATTGGTACACTTGTTACATTGCCTTCTGATATTTTGAGAGACGTTTGTCGCATTTTCAGTCAGAAAACAGTGTTTTGGTAAAATAATTTTAAAAAATCAAGTTCTAGTAGGGGTATGAGTCATTTTGGCTTAATTGTATGTGGCAAATGAAAAAACTAAAATCCAAAAATAAAAGCTACAAAAAGCAAACTACTTCAAAAGTAACAAATGAATGTTCAACAAACTTATCAGTCAACTTCTTTCATTTTCTCTTTTTGGCACCTGTCCTATCCATTTTCAGACATACAACGCAACAAGACCTGTCCCACTTCATTTTGATTGGAAACTTTACAACATACTTAACAAACTTCACATACACGCAGGACAACAGCCTGACATTCTGTCTTCTTTCTCTATTAGGAGAGCTTCACCCTGTAGTCTTACAGGCTGGCCAGGGTTACTCTGAGGAGGTAGCAGATGTCTGTCCGGCAGATATGGACGTGTTGAGGAGTCTTTGAGTCCAAGACTGAACATCAGTATAGCAGCAGATAACAAAAAGGCCTAATTGCTGGGTTATGCTATGAGAGTGTCTTGTATCAAGATGTACATTATTCCAGTAGCCTTTGTCATGGGTCCCATTAACCTTTACTATATCACTTACACAATACAATTCAAACTATCTGACATTCCCCACCCAGTTCCTCGTTTTTCATATTCTTGGAAAAATCAGTTTTGTAGTTTGATTGCGACGTGACACTTAAAAAGTCATTGCAGACCACCCGTTGCCTAAAAGTTGACTAGGTGGTGCAACCCCTAGTTGTTAGTGGGTGTATATGTATATATTTGAGACAACTGGTATATATTTAAAGGGATAGTGTTGTGTATTTTCCAGGCATATTGCCATTTTATAGCATAAACAAGTATCTATATTATCTTCAGTTGTTGTAAAAATGTAGTATATATTAAACGTAATTTAAAAGAAGTTTGACTTCATAATGTGACACGTTGGGCTTCTGTCTCTTTAAGAAGCCAAATGCCCATGTGGCCGTCTTTTTCCTGCTCTTTCTGACACTTCCTTCAACACGTCATCACAACAATGTTTCTCATTATGCCGTTTACAATCATTCTTAGCAGTGTTAGCCTGAGAAGTAGTTCATATGACAAGCTCAGCACCAGGTATTTGATAATGGCTGTTTTTGATGAGAGAATAACATGATGCATAGCTTAAAAAAGTGGATTTTACATAATAATCCCTTTAAAATATATATTATAGACAACGTGGAACATATAATAAAAGTTCATTTAATGTATGCAAACGTCTGACCTGCAATGTAGGTTTCTCTTCACTCAGATTCAAAGAGAAAACATCTACCATCAGTCTCCAGTACATGTCTCTCCACTCTGAGGAGTCGTAGAGAATTTCACTGGCTCAAACTTGCACTTGCAGACACTTTCTTGATAAGACATTCTGTGAACTCAGCATATCCACCTCCATGCAGTCAATAAGAAGTCGGGAGTCCTAACAATCTATTTACTCGCCGAACTTGATTTTTAGGTAATTCAAGGACAATGCTGAAAGGGACCATCAGAGGCATCTGTAATCTTTTAGGCTGCTTTACATGTAATTACTGACATACAGCTCATTTGGCTTCAGTACACATCCAAGGTCCTGGCAACACATATTTTTCATAATTGGCTGGCGGGAAAGTCTTGCTAAAAGTGTGTTTGTGTGTTTCACTGGCAAATAGCCTGGTTTACCTATTACTCTGTGTTATTTTGAAGACTTTATTATATGGCAGCTGCTGGGAGAGTGATTGATATCTCTTCTTCATCTTTTGATATTATCGCCACATTCTTATTGAAATAATTTAACTGTCAACTAACCATTTAGCCCCAAAATTCAAATAAGACTTGACGCTTTGAATTTCCTGTGACAGAGGGGAGGCAGGAGGAAGATAAAGGGTTTTGCTGTCTCTGTGATTTATGGATTTCATAAACGCTAACCCCCTCTGCTGCCATCTGACATGCCATTCTTCTCTGAACACACTGAGCTTGCACAACAATTGGATAGCTTTTGCTGCTGTCAGTGCCACCCATTTGTACATGCTTGTGTACACGCTTGCACGCGCAAGCTAACAGCAGGGTCAAGGCTTTGGTTCTGTCAGCACAGCCTCCCACTGAGCTCAGAGCAATACCTTAGCTATCACACTGGAAGTACAACCTAATAGGGTTCCCACATGCATTTGTGTGCACATCCTCACAGAAAATCTGAAGGCTTATTTGCAATCTGTTCTGATTTATCCTACTGATTTTGTTCTGTATGTTTAAAAATTGAATTTGACCTGCAAATTCTTCTGTCAACCCAAGCATAGAATGATACTAGTAAGGCGTTGCCATGTTATCAGTGCATCTATCTAGTGAGGGGTTGAGAGTCTTGTATGTTGAGGAATCAAAAACCTGGCATATCTTTCACTATCCCCAGTCGCATCATCATTTGACAGGCTGCACTGTATAACACATATCTCTATGTGTCAGCAACATAGATTTGATTGCTCCGCTATAGGGACAGATGTGGCATTGTGGGAGAGACACACTTTGTCTGAGTCAAAAGGACGAAGTGTCAGCACTATCAGGTCGGATACTGCCAACAATGCGTCAGGTTACTGTTTTCCCAGTTCAAAGTCATTTTCTCCTTTTTATGGCTTCAGCATCATGCCAATTTTACAATCTCCTTTCTTCCCACATCCTCAGGGTAGATGGTAATCCTTTCATAACAACATGTATACAAACCAATTTGGCAGTTTCAGCAGTGTGCCTCCCTCGCAGAGGAGACACCCAAGCTAATTCCATCAATGAGTGGGTACTTATTACATTGCCCAGGGTCTTTATTCCTGTGCCTTTATGACTATATGGTTTTATAGACAGAGGTTTAACGATGCCTTTGGTGATACACATGATCAGATAAGATATTAGGCCAGCAAATTTATCCCAATGGTACCTTGGAGAGGGATATGAAGCCAGTGACATGCGTATCATCAAGCATCACTGGCACTTGCAGCCTCTTTGCTAATATCTGAAACTGTCTGGTTCTCAACAATAAAAACATAATTTCAATGGCCTTCATTTATTTCCGAACTCATAGGCCAAGGTAGCTATTGTTTATTATCTAGTGTCCACAGCTGCTTTTAAAAAGATTAGGTACAGCAAGCATTAATGTGTTGTTTGTTTGTGATTCCTTATCTTTTATCTCCTCTTCCCCACCACAGCCCCTTTCTCCCCTCCAGGCAGTGAGACGGTAGTAAAGTTTGATTCCCAGGGGGACGGCATGGGGAGATACAACATCTTTAGCTACCAGCGTTCTGGCGAACGTTACGGTTACGTGCCGGTAGGTGAGTGGGCAGAGAGTCTGAGTCTGAACAGCGATCTGATTCGTTGGCCCAAAGAGGTGCTCCCAACCTCACAGTGCAGCGACCCCTGTGAGCGAAACGAAATGAAGAAAATGCAGGCAGGTAGGAGAGGGAATTCTAACTTTTTTTGTCAAAGTGAAGCTGCATTGACTTTATAGGCATGTTCCCACACATTTTTCATATTGTTGTTCCCCAGGTGAGTACTGCTGCTGGATCTGTACGGCGTGTGAGCCTCATGAATACCTGGCTGATGAGTTTACCTGCTCGCCTTGCGCTCCTGGCCAGTGGCCAACTGATGACCTCACATCCTGTTACGATCTTCCTGAGGACTACATTATGTGGGAAGATGCTTGGGCCATTGGTCCTATTACCATTGCATGTGTTGGGTAAGAGAAAAGCATTTTTTATTTTTTTTAATCAAGGAAAAGATTAACTTTTTTTTTCTTAGAAATATATGCAAATCTGCCAACAGATAAATATACATTTTATAAATAAAAATTTAAACAGAAGTTAAACAAAATAATTGCAAATCAGTTTCTGAAATATTTCTGAAATATTTATTTAAGTTCTATGTAAAGACATAAAGTACGGTAAGTATTATGACACATGCTCACTACTTCACAGAGTGGCAGAAGAAAACAATTATTGATATAAGAAGTTCTGCCACAAGTTAAATGTCATGATCAACAACATGTGAGTCATGCTGTTGATCATGCTGTTGATCATGCTGTTGATCTGTTGATAGGACGATGGATAGAAAAGAAAACCATATTTTTGCAACAATGTATCACTTTTTGCCCACTTTATAATTATGCACAACTTTGTTTTGGTCCATCACATTAAATTTAAATAAAAGATATCAACATTTTAACATAACACAGTGGGACAAGTAATACTTTTTAAGGCAATATACATACTTTTTGCTTTCATTAAAGCAATAGACAATGAGCATTCCTCCTCTAAATGCCAACAACAGAATCTTTATTATTTGTCTTTATTATTTCGAACATTTCTAGTCAAGCAACACGTACGCAACATAAGCTCTACTGTATGTTCACACCATTGATTGTCTGATTCATGCTTCCCCTCTGCAGCTTTGTGTGCACTGGCTTGGTGGTTTGGGTGTTCGTCAGACATAACAACACACCATTGGTGAAAGCATCAGGCAGAGAGCTCTGCTACATTCTCCTCTCCGGAGTCTTTATGTCCTATGCCATGACTTTCCTCTTTTTGGCCAAACCCTCTCCGGCCATATGTGCCCTGCGGCGCCTCGGCCTGGGCACGTCGTTTGCTGTGTGCTATTCTGCACTGCTGACCAAAACCAACAGAATTGCCAGAATTTTCAATGGCGTGAAAGACGGAGCGGGCGCGGTGAGGCCGCGCTTCATTAGCCCATCCTCTCAAGTGAGTGAATGCTGCATTCTGTCCATCAATCTGCATCTGCCAGAAGGATGGAGAGAGTAACTGAGACACAGAGAAACTCAATGACCTTAATTCTCCTTTCTTTCCTCTCTTTGTCAGGTATTTATCTGCCTGAGTCTGATCTCTGTCCAGCTAGTCATGGTCTCAGTGTGGCTGCTGCTGGAGGTTCCTGGGACTCGGCGCTTTACGTTACCAGAACGACGACAGACTGTCATCCTCAAGTGTAATGTGCGAGACTCCAGCATGCTGCTGTCACTGGGATACGATGTGCTCCTGGTCATCTTGTGTACTGTGTAAGTTGTGTTGGAGTCTAAGAAAGTGACCAACTGCTAAATTGATTGTCAATCCTTCATTCAGTGTTTCAGACATTAGATATTGGGTTTGTGTTTCTTTCTAGGTATGCCTTCAAGACCAGGAAGTGCCCTGAGAACTTCAATGAGGCCAAATTTATTGGATTCACCATGTATACGACTTGTATAATTTGGCTGGCCTTTCTTCCCATCTTCTATGTCACATCCAGTGACTACAGGGTATTTTCTGACACACGGAGAGGCATGCTAAAGTGCTGAAAATTGTGATTCAAAACAAAACAGCTAATGTCTGAATCCAGAGGTAGTCGCCTGCAGTTTTTGAAGCAAAAGGAAAAAGTTTTCAATCCAAAAAGAATAATTTATTACACTTTTTGGCAACCTAATTTTCAGTTATTCATATTTTTACATTTAACAAAATAAAGCCTTCCCAGACCAATATTTGGTATTGAACTTTAAAGATTTATTCAAAAATGTAAAAGATTATATTGCTCCCAAGGGCGTATTCAAACAAGTTATTATTACAGTTAAATGTTGGCAAACCTAAAATACCTTCACCAAGCAGTGTTTCTCTGCACCGATGCAGTTTTTTCACTTTTAAGTGAGGTATTATGAATGTATCTAGAGGAAAGCCTACCCATGTCTATTTATTTATATCTATGTACATAACAGTTAGAGCAAATTACCTGATATTTTCCAACTGTTTGCATTATGCACATCTGCTGAAAGCTGGAGGTAATTTTGGTACGGAAGGAGAAAAAGGGGAGAAAGGTAAAAACTGATCTGCTGTGCTGCTGGATTTTCAAAAAGCATTATTAGGAATGTCACAAAAGTTACAATTTATTATCCATCCTTGCAAAGTATACCCAATATTTTTGCCCATTTTTTTGTGATCAAATACATTGTTTAAATTTTTTATTTTTTTTAAGTCCCAGATGTTTCTTTTTGTTCCCACTTAACTACAAGTTAGTGCAGTATACTTACTTTGACATACAGTAATTTTAGAATCATACATTTTTGAGAACCAAATAAATTAAAGTGATGATCACTTTTGACGTAGAAACACCATTCTGACATAATTTCTTTAGTCACATGTTATTCTTTAGGGTTTGGAGAAGCACCTCATCAAGTCACAAATAGAAATTCTCTGTATTGTTTTTAATAAAAACAAAGGTAAATTTAATCTATGATCACTTCTGCACCTTCTGTCTTTATGCATAGAAAGAGGGTAACTGTAAAGTGTTTCAAAAATAGGTGCAATAGGTTGATCCTCTCTGTCTTGACTACCAGTTTCCTCAATCCACAGAGAACAAGCTAACAGTGACAGCAAAACAGCTGCAAAAAATTTAAGAAATTAGACTGCACATAAGTTTCCCCCCACATACAAGAAGGGTTAATTATCAAAGTCAATTTACAACAAAAAAGGGGAAAAAAAACAAGTAAAAATTCTTAATGTCGAAATCCTTTGTAGTATAACCTTAAAATAATACTGAGGGGATCTAACTTTAAAAATCTGTAAATACTGCAATGGACTGACGACCTGTCCAGGATTTACCCCGCCTCTCGGCTGTTGACTGCAGGAGATACACACCACCCACCTCACGACCCTGCAAGGACAAGCTTGTTAGATAACGGAAGGATGAATCTGTAAATTAAGATAGTTTTAAAGCTAAAAATAAATATTTAAAAAATCACTACTTTCTAGCTATGCCTTATTGCGGCTCCTTTTCACTCAGCATGATTGACAGAAACAGTCAGGTAACACAGGACATAAACAGGTGCAGTGGCAACTTTAATTTGTAGCTAATCCCATCCGCAGATGTCCCAATTCTGCTGTTCTGAGGTGACAAACAGGCTCTGCTAAACTGCTGACACATGTCCAGACTTACCATCAAAGGCGAATGAGTGTTCTTCTGAACAGCAAAAATCCTGAGTGTACACCTACACACCTTAAGTAGACGTGTTCACAAACACAGTCTGTTTCAAGGGGCATGACAGAAGTGGTGCTGTCTGAGCTGCCCATTTGATCCCTGAATAAAAGTACCATTTTTATTTTTTTATTTTTTTGCTTTGTCTGTTTCTTAAATTTGTCTTTCTCAAAAAAAGGAATATTTCTAAGAAGTCTTTCTTAAAGATTAGTCTAGTGCAGACATAATGTCCTCCCACACTCATAAATATTTACATAAACAGAGGAGATGTTGAATTGTTGACTACTGACGGATGTGCTCAGCTGTGCTGTGATTTTACTTGCTGTAACACTTAGAGCAGTGATTAGGGGAGCCTGAACAGAGCATGCAGCAGAAACCACTGCAGACATGTGATCAAGAGACTGGGACAGTACTTAGCATCGATTTACACAATGAACCACGTAGGACAAACTTAAAGTGAGCACCGAGAGACTATTAAGTTTGGCTTTTGTGTTCTGTGTTGATTAAGTCTTTATTGATCTATTCAGTAATTGTTATTCTCAGAACTGGTGCAAGGTAAGGAGATCTGAAAACAAGAGTTGTACTCTAATGTACTGGCTGTATTCATGATTAGAAGTCAGATACACTTGTATCCGTTTAGCAGATTTTAATGTTTTATTTTAAAGATCAGTAAACTATACTGATGGAATAGATTTATCTAAAATAGTTCAAAGTGCCTTGCAAATGTTTTCATACCTTTGAAAGGCAAACTTACAACCAGAAGCTTCATTGTATTTGCTGCAACAGACCAGCATTATTGTGAAATGGAAGGAACATGGTAGATGGTTTTTCCCATGACATTCCTGCCACCATTGTTAACCCTGGAAATGGTGTGTTTAGAGTTATGTAGACCAGGAGTTTTCAGAAGTACATTTTGTTTTGCATGTAAGCCAAAGACTTCAATTTTGTTCTCCTCAGAAGATTTACTAGAGTCCTTTTGAGGGAAACTGTTTGCACTGGATTTTACTTTGATACAAAGGCTGAATACAAATGCGTGGCTCACTTTTCAGATTTTTATTTGCTTCACAATTCTGCACTATTTTGTGTTGGTGATATATACCATACTTGAATTTCAAAGTCATAACATGACAAATTATTAAATAATTTCAGTGGTGTCAATAGTTTTTACACTGTGCAGTCAACTGCTACTTAAACAAGCATAAACTTTATTAACAACATTTCAAATTATACTTTTATCATTTTTTCCAGGTTCAAACCACTACCATGTGTATCTCTGTCAGTCTAAGTGGCTTTGTAGTCCTGGGTTGTATGTTTGCGCCCAAGGTCCACATCATCATGTTTCAGCCCCAGAAGAATGTGACCAGCCACCGTCTTAACCTCAACCGCTTCAGTGTCAGCGGGGCTGCCACTACATACGCATCTCATGGTAGGTTGTTTTTATTGAAATGGCAGGTTTTCTGTGACAGATGGGCTTGTTTGGCATTCACTGTTCAAAAGGATTCCATGTACTGAATCCTGAATTACTGGCATGGTATGTTTACTTAAAGTTATTGGTTTTCTAACCAATGTTCTTTTTAAAAAAAACAACAAAAAAAAGACAAAGTTAAATGTAAATGCATGTTTTTCATTATACTATTTCTCTATTTCACTGAAAATTGTACAACAATGAAATATTACAATAACAACATTTTACATTTTATTGACAAATATGTTTTAGGTGAACGTCTTATTGTGAGGGGAGACGATTGTCATTGTTTGGCCACAATGACAACAAGGGTGTTTGGAGGAGTCACAGGAAGGCTATTAAATCTAAGCGCAGCCAAAGTGAAGGTGGTTTTATCCTTCACTGACAATGATCCCAAACACGTATCTAAAATAGTTCTGGAAAACATAAAGCAGGCTAAAACTGAGCTTCTCTCATCAACTTTTAGAACATCTCTCAACTGCTCAAGAGGTAAAGAATGTAAAGAAACCAACTCTATGATTGGCCAGTAAATTTATCAAGACTAAAATAAATTTCACATCCACACCAATGATAAGTGCATTTAAATTTTTAACTGTTCCTTTGAGTACAAAAATACAACACATGGATTTGGGTTTACAACTGTCTTAATTTGACCAAAGCATTCTGTTAAAACAGAAATATTGATCACCAATTTCTATTACATTGGGAAATATCAAGTTTTACTAACAAGATTTAAAACATAGAAGGAAATAAATGGTTTTCACAAACATTGTTACTATTATTTTTTGTTCACACAAGAAGTAAAACGATTAAAGTGGCAGAGTTTTCTCATGTGGCCACAGGGAGTAAACAGTGCTGATGCGTAGGACATCAGAGAAGAGAGGAGAGATTGCGCCGTTTGCGCACTTGCTGTACCTCAGGATGGAAGTGGCGCCTAAATTGATTGGTTCTGGTCTCAGAAGCAGTTCACTTTTTTCCAATGGGTGTATGTCCTAGTTTCTTTGTCAATCAGTTTGACACACACTGCAGACAGAACTCACAGAATGAAGTACAGCTGATCAAACAGGCACGAATAAAACAACATGGCCTATAGAGAGGATGGTGCCAAAATTCAGAGTAGTTAATTAAAAAGGCACTTGAGATAGATGCATTTTCTTTCTCAAAACTACAGAGTGATTATGAGACATGAATAAAACCAGCATAATTCATGAGAAATTCAATGTGTTCTTAGAAATTTTACATTTCAGATGTTGTTCAAGTTTGAAGCACATGGAGCTGTTTTCATTTTCGTGTCAAAAGTTGATTGAAAAAGAAAAGCAAAAATAAGAAACCAAGTAGAAGGCAGCCAAGAGTGGAGCCAAAATCCAAAGAAACCATTGAACTCATCCACTCTATTTTTTTAGAGCAGTTATATGTTAATTTATAAGGACAAAATCTATATAGTGATTTGTCCAGGTAGGAGGAAGAAGTCTAGTCTAGTACTAGTGCTAGGGCAATGATTGAGAAGTAGTACGAGGTAAGATACATTTTTATTGCCATTTACGCACCTACAGTGTAGTAGTACAATAAAATTGGTCTACTGATCCATGAGGAATATGTATATGTATGTATATAGAGGAATATGTAAGTATGCTGGAAGCAAGCACTAAACTTTGATGTATAGTAGTGGCTCAAATATAAAATAATAATACTTTAAATTAGGAAAGAAGACAAGGAAATGAATCTAACAGATCAAAATAGGAGTATGGAGAGGACCAGGGACAAAACAAGGTTCCTACCCAGTAAAATGTTTTCTTTACTTATTAATTATCAATCTTTGTGTTTTAATCAACTTGTTCCTTCTTGTTCGTAGCTTCTGTCAGCGCCCACTTCGTCCCAACAGTGTGCAATGGGAGAGAAATAGTTGACTCGACCACTTCCTCTCTGTGACAGAATCCAGTCCGCTCTCTAAACCCGCCCCTGCGACTGTTAGCCAAATAACGAACATTTTTCACCCCAGCTCTGTTTTACCCCCCTTTTACACACAAACACTCTTTTACACACACGCACGCCAACACACATACTGAATACAAGCAAACGCCTTCCCTGTGGACTAGAACTGTATTGTTTCACAAATGTAGAAAGTGTGTAACTATAATTAAATTATTTTCTAGGGATGTATATACATGGAATCAACATTGTTGTACGTAGAGAAACAAAAGAACAAAAAAAAAATGTTTTTAGGAGGAATTTTTTGGAACCTTTGTTTTTGATAGCTTTGTTTCAATGTAAATAGACATGAGCTTAAACATGGTAGGGGGACTGAGTCCTTCCATCTGGATGCACATTTGTGGCTCTGCTTGCCTCACTGCAATACCCACAGACTTTTGATTCTCATGCTTTTTTTGTAGTACATCATTGTAATAACTAACTGTGTATGCATTTCTAATGTGGATCTGTACATTTGTATATTATACAACTGACGGTTCAAACAGCACAATGTTAAAGGTCTTGTGACACTAGAATGAATGTGGGGAAAAAAAGTTAAAACTGGACAAACTACAACAGCCAGAAAAGAAATTGAAAGGGAAAGGAAGAGAAAAAAAAGAGACATTCATTAAAATTAGTGATATATTTCTGTTTGAGAATATATCATTTTGCATCTTGATAGATGTTTGTTGTATTCTGGATCTTTGTAAAATCCTTCTGTGGCTGTTTTGGCAGAAAAACATGTTTTGCTTTTGATACAAATGTTCCTATTTTCTAATTATGGGATCCCTTTATCTAAATGGCCATAATTCCAGACGTGTGTTCAGCAAAGCATCGCTTTTTCACTCCCACTCCTAAAACGCTGTGTCTTTTAAAGATTGCTGTGATGTATTACTAATAATAATGAATAGCTGCACTGAAAAGACAGTACTGCTAATGCTTTATGTAAGCCCCAAAGAACAAAAATAAATCAGTTTTTCACCCAGTAATTGAAGTGCCTTGCAAAAGAATTCAGATCCCATGAACCTTTTCACATTTTGTCCTGTTACAGCCACAGACTTCAGTGTATTTTAGTGGGACTTTATGGGATAGAGCAACAGAAAGTTGTGAAGTGAAAGGAAATTATACTAGGTTTTAGCATTTTACAAGTAAAAATCCTTTAAGAAGTGTTGCATGCATTTTCTGCTAAGTACTTGTAGATCTACGTTTAGTTGTAGTTATGGCTGCATCAATCAAATTCTTTGGGGTATATCTTTACCAGCTTTGCTCATTTGGAAACTAAAATTGTTGCTCTTTACTCTTTGCAATGCAAACCGAATGGGTGTCATCAGTAAACTGCAATTGTCAAGTCTTCTGTCATTGAAGCTCTAGCTATATGTCTAGTGTTGCTGTCTGCTTGAGGATGAAGCTCAAACTAAGTCTGAAGTGTTTTGAAGCCTCTAACAAGTTTTTATTCAAGATCCCCCTGAAATCACCTGTATTCGTGTTCCCATTAAATTGACTAGCTTTCCCCAACAGTGCTTATTTCTTGCCTATATTCCATAAGAGCTGGATCTGAGCTGGATAAATAACAGTTATCTCCTCAAAAGATTCTCGGACCTGAGCAACATATCTGTTGGCTAAAGTTACTAATTACAGCACTGAATTTTCATTGGCAGCATTTTAAAATGACTGGGTGTATGTACATGCCACACTTTTCAGATTTTTATTTTCCTAATGCAAAATTCACATGTTTTGGTGCTTATATCTGAGTCCAAAATGCTCAGAAAAACACCCAGCTGTTTTCTGGGGCAATAAGTCAATGTTTCTTGGTGTCTGGAAAATTAGCTGTTTCAAACACCTCCTGATTATTAAGTAACAATAAGTGAGCACTGCCCTGTTACAAAGCAAACCAAATGGAGCTCTAGCATGTTTGGTCAGCTGGTTTTACCGCTGTGTGTGTTGCACAATGGCTGCTGGACAAGACAGGTGTTTTGTTGTTGACATACCCCCAGAAGTGGTTCATCCTTGATGGTTGCCCTAGAGGCTCCCCTTCTTCTGCTTTGGAGTCTGATTGGGGGTCAAAGATGTATGATTGCGCATCTGCTTTCAGCCATTTTCATGTGTATAAAGTGTGAGTGTAAACATTGTACTGAGGAGTGCAGCCAGCAGCACATTATTTGTATTTAAAGTGAGAGGAGACCCTAAAACAGCTGAGAGAAAGGAGTTCAAAATAGACAGAGAAACTCTCATTATCTGAGAATGATTTTGTGTAATGAACATGTTTTGTAAAGCCCATTGGTCTATCCTAACTTGTTCAATAAAGCAAAGTATGTCCACTATAAAACCTTTTGAAAACCTCATATCTTTATTCTTCCATTTCATAATAACATATATTTTTATGTTGCTCTATTACATAAAATCCTAATAAGATATATTATGTTTGTAAAGTCACAAGAATACTTTTGCAAACCACTGTATGAACATCGAGTTCTTAATTTGCAAAAAATATCAATAAAGGAAAAGGGTGCATTTTGCTGAACACACATTGAATTTTTCCACCTATAGGGGAATAGTAGCTTAAGATTCATACCCCATAGATACCGTCTGTGGTGATATTTTTAATATGGCTATGTGCCTTAATGTGTGTTTGATAGATTGATGTTCTTAGAGATCAGTTTTACACTACCAGCTCGAAGTCTTTGTTTGGTAAATGTAAAAAAACAAAGAAGTGGCCTCAGTATGAAGACCATGCCACTCAGGCAACAACTTTGTTTTATGTGAAGCCCAGTGCCATTGATTGTTTACCTAATGTAATGGACTAGTAACTCCGACACATCACAAACTTAAACTGGCTTTCTCCAGTCTGACATAAAGAAGAACAGGAATATTCTAAAAATTTATATTCATTTCCATTTCCCCCTGATTTTAACACAGTATTTTCGGGTAAGGAAAGCGAGGTGAGGGGTAGACAGATAGGCTACATCATTAGGAGGAATTCAGTGAGTATTTGACTTGTTGAAGTGTGCAGTTTACAAGCTTGTGTTAAAATGTGTTTACGTTGGGAAGCACAGTGGAGCAGCTGGCTTTGGCAGTCCCACAGAGGCTCAGGAGAGGAAACAGAGCACATTCTGTCAGCTGCTGGCTGATCGCTGCTAACAAAAGATGTTAAGAGTAGAACAGATATCCATAACATGACATAAAAAAGATGAGGTCATTCATGCAGATGCAAATGTGGCAAGAAAGACTGCAGCCTGTCTGTTGGCTATTAATAAGATTGCAGAATAAATTCAATCAAAAATATGTATTAGGTTCTTAGGAGGAAACTTAAATAGATGAAGATAGTGGAGTAATTTATTAAAATTTTATTTCAGTCGTTTGATTTTCCTGAAAATATTTGTTGAATTTAGAGATAGAAGTAATTTATTAACTGATCTTAAATGTTTACATATAATATGCTGTCTAAAATAAAGTGTGACTGTTACATTTGATGTTTTCAACAGAATGTGATCAGAATCACTTTTTAAAAGCTGTTTTGTCAACAACAACAAAAAAAAAAAACATAACGTAGATGTGGGGTGAACTTTTAGAGATTCCATCTTTTGACTGGTCAGCATGTTTGCCCTGCTTCCCGTGACTACTACACTGAATGATAAATGGAAAGAAATTTCAAAGGATGTGTCAGGAGGAGGCGACCTACATTGGGGTGTGTTTGTTAGGTGCAGAGTGCAGCGGGAGAGAGCGATGTGGCAGAGGAGAGGGATGCTGCTGCTGCCGCTGCTGGATTATGTAAAGCACTCCCACAGCCCAGAAGTCAGCAGCGCTTCTATGGAAGCTCAAAGCATCTCAGAGAATCACAATGTTTGTTAGAAGAAGGTTTAGCCATTCACTCTGTGGTCCTGCTCTCACAAGATACACACCACATGACAGGTTGTTATGGACAACCACAACCAACACATTCAACGCTGGAATGTCTTAGTTGTCAGCAGGGCTGGGAGAAAGGGTGATGAGTGGCTGAGTGAAGAGGAACAGAAGGAAGAGAGATATCTAAAAAAAAAAATGAGTCGGTGGTTCTGATCCAAGTTGGCAGAGCCCAATGAGATTGGGCTAAGTAAGGCCCTGTACTCACGGCTTTTTAATGGGCACACAAACAGAGCACTTAACCCTGATTCCCCACTCATTTAGTCCAGAGACCAGTCCAAGACAACAGTCTCACACTCTTTTCTGACCCTCTCGCTCACAGTCCACCTCACCCTTCAACCTTTCCCTCACCACCTTTTGTGCAGCCAGGTTGCCACTCCGTGTGTGAAACTTGTGATTGATTCGGTCTCAGCCAAGACCACCAGAGCCAGAGCGACAGACTGGTGGCCCACACTTGAACTGGAGCGCTCTCCTGAAGCACATGTCATGGAGGCTGCTTCGACGAGGTTAGGAAAGCGATACAGGAATGTCAGACAAAAGGATCTTAGAAATGAATGTTGGGAAGTTAAATTGAAAACTCAGATGTAAAGAAATAGCATTTCTTCAGTACTCATTACCTTGCAGAAATTATCATTTCATCTCCCCAATAAATTAATCTGGAGACTTCTTTAATTGGTTTTCCTCATGAATATCCTTTTCAAGCAGCCATCTATTAAGGACACTGTTCCTCTATTCAGACCTTGCCAACTGTCATGTGCTTTTACAAAGGTCTCCATCCTGTAGCCCCCTTCTATATAACAGAATGTGTCCCTGGCCTCTGGGCTTTGAAACAAGAAGGGATCTCAGGAGACAAAATGAAGCGGATGCCGATCTGAACTCTGAAACTGGCTGGTCACAAAGCAATAGATCCTGCGTTTATGAAATGTGCAATAAAGAGGCTGTGATGACATCATAATAAATACCATGAAGCAAACATCTGCTGTTGTCTCTTCATCCCTCTCTTTGCAGTGTTGTGGTCAGCCACCTTTCTTAATGCTGAGAAATGTGTAGGTAGATTTGTCTCATCAGCAACACCATCACCTACACACACAAACACACATAGGCTCTATTCACAGTTTGCTGGCAAATGTTTAAAGATGTCTCTATCTGTTCCCACAAGTAATGGCACTCCAATTAAACCATCTACTGGAGAGCTCCCCAGTAGTTTCCCCAGTTTTGGAAAATACATGCCAGTATTGAATACCAGTTTACTAGAAAGGGTGACAGTAGTTAAAAAAGAAGAAGAAGAAGTGGAATACAAGATAAAGCTGAAGATTTTTTTTTTCCAGTTTTTGCAAAATCTTTGACTTTTTATATTTTAAAAAAAGTTTAGGATAAAAGTACAGAGTCATCATCATAATTTTTTAAAGTTCACATAAACAGACGAGGGTGAGGAGTTTGTCCATTTACCTTTGTAGTGATCTCCCTCTGCTGGTTGGCTTGGATCACTGCACCATTCTTGTGCCTTCACTGGTCCCAGCTGCATAATAAAAACAGAGAGAGACAGGCAGTGCAAAGCAATGTTTCTCAAGGCACTGGAAAACATCTCTGGAACCTTTCTGCATTTTAAGTACTTTTACTGGGATTTTATGTGATAGGACAGCAAAAAGTGGTACAAGATAAATAATAATAATAATTCAGATTAGTATACAGCTGTGCTATCCAGAATCTTTACTTTGTAGAACCACTTTTCACCACAGTTCCAACTGCAAGTCTCTTTTTATTTGGCGTCTCTAGAAACTTTCCACATTTAAAGACATTTTCACTTGTTCCGGAATATTTTATACTAAAGTATTTTTACTTTAGAATTGATGCTCGCAATACTTTGCGAGCATCAGAGCCTCTAATTGTCCATTGATTCTGAAGTAATTGAACCCCTGCCCCACATCCTGAACCTCTAACAGGGTTTTTTTCAGGATTTCTCATCTGTACGGCCAGTTTGCCTGTCCCTGCTGAAGAAAGGTATGACCAAAACATAAGTGCTTCAACTACCATGTTTGGTTCACGGTGGGAATGAGGTGCTCAGAATGTCAATTGGTTTTTCTTTTTTTTTTTAAATCACACAGAATTTTGTATAAAGGTGAAACTTTTATTCACCTTTAAAACGTTCACCTGACCAGAGCACCTGCTTCAAAGTGTTTGTGTTCCCACTTGCTTGTGACAAACTGCGAAGGGAATCGCTTCTGACTTTCTTTCAACAGTTTAATGATCTTGTCACTCCTGAAACTAAAGTATGTAACTTTTATAAAACACATATTTTTACATAGTTGTTTAAATTGTCACTATGCTATGACAGTATGAGACAGATAATCTGTGATAAAAACAAAATGTAGCTCCTCTGGCTTTTCCCAGTGCGCCAAGTCTAACTAAAAACAACCAATCACGACTATGAGGAGTGTCTTAGTGCTACCAATCAGGTCCATGTGCATGCCACCCAGTGCTCCGTACTTTGCATTTGACCTATGTGGACTTGTTTTAAGCAAACACCTCGAACTACATGTTGTGTTGAGTGATATCATAGAAAATCTAAAGAAATATGATATGAGGAAGTGAACAGTGGACCTTCACAAGTCATGTTCATCCTTGAGAACAATTTTCAAATGCCCAAAGGTGTTCATCTGCTTGAACAATCATAACCCTGATAAACACAATAGAAATGTGCAGTCTTAATTCAGGAAGGTGACAGGTTCTGTTTACCAGATGAATGCGTCTTGGTGTGAATTAGCGATCGAGAGAAAATAAAAGCAGGCACTGAAGATACTCAAAAAAAGCATATTACAGTTTACAAAAGCAGAAAGACATAAAACATACATTTTTGTGAAATCTGTGGTTTTATGAAGCAAACATATAAGTGCTTGGGCATACTGACCTTTGTTACCTCTTAATTAAATAAGGACAAAATTGCAAGATTGCAACAAAATCCCAAATATGAAGTACAAGGATGACTTCGTCATGCTGTGGAGGCATTTTAATGCAAGAGGGGAAAGTGCATTTTACAAAATAAATTGTATCATTAGGAAAGAATATTATGTGGAAATATAAGTTTCTCAAGCCATCAGTAAGTCAAAGTTGGGCACATAAGAGTCTAGCACAATGTGGATTACATTGTCACAGTTCCTTTCACTCAAAGGAAAGGCTTACCACATTTTAAATCAATGGAATATTGATCATCTCATTTGGAATAAATTGTTTACGAATGTAACTTCACAGCTGATTCGCTATTAGGTTAAAACACACATACCATTGTCTAACAGACTTCTCTGTAGCTGAGGTCACAAAACGACTTTTAAACTTGATAATTAAATAACATGGAGTCAATTTCTACATAAATATGTCTTTTATTTGAAGCACAATCTCAATAGCTTTATATAGCATGTTCATTTTCAATCCTTTATCTTATCTCTCCACTACAATTTTTTCAACAAAGCAAAATAATCAATAAACCAAACAAACAAAATGAGAAAGTCATTATTCTAGACCAAAGCAAATTGATGTTAGTGCATCTATGGGATATGGAAATACACCAACAGTCATTGTGTGTCTTGACATCAGGATCTCCACAATAAAAGAAAAAAACTTTACAAACAATTAAATAAGTATACACAAAACTGAACAAGAACTCACATAGGTCCTCGCATTACCCTGAGCTCTCCAAAACACATTTTCCAACTAAAGTTTGAGCCAGAAAATGCTAGAAGTGTCTTACACACCTGTCACAGTACTATGGCTCTGTTGTACCAAGCAATAAGGCCACCATGATAGCGTGACTTCTTTTTAACCTGGATTTACATGAAGAAAGTAATTTTTTCATCTGTGCATTTGTACACACAGGTTGTATTCCAGGTACCAAAGCTTATAACAGGGACAGTTTTAAAGTGGACCACCCAGTGTAAAGTGTTTTCCCTCATTTTAGCTTCCGTTCACACAGCTCTAACTCCAGACCAATGCTTTTGAGTGGGATGAGTTCAGCTGCACATTTTCATAACGCTCTCCATTTCCCTGAAAGCAGAAGCAAAAGTGTTGATTCTGCAGCTGTCTGAAAGCTTTTATCACAGTGAGACAACTCTTTGTGTGACTGTGCTGTGACTCTCACCTTGGACGCTATAGCTTTGAGTTTGCCAAGCAGTGAAGGTTTGGTGTACACAACTTCATCCTCCATGTCTCCTTCATTCTCTCCCTCCATCACAGCACAGCTGTCAGCAACCGGCATTTCACACTCCTTGTTGGCAGACATAACCAGCCGGGAGTACTTGTACTCCAACCTTCCAGAGACAAGCAAGAGAATAAATATCAGATAAGCAAATGTGTGCAAAATGAACAGCTAATGCGACAAGGGGGAAATGAAGAACAAAAGAAAAAAAACAAAACAAGAAAGAGCAAAAAGGACAAAAAATTATTAATGAAAGCACAATGAAAAATAAACATAAAAATGAATGAGAAGGAAGCAAAGGAAGATGGGTTGAAGGAAGAGATTCGAAAAGAAAATAGGAAGCGAGTAAGCAGAAACGAGAAGATATTTGAAAGAAAAAGGAAATGACAATGAAAAAAATGGGAAAAGGTCAAAGGACAAATGGATTATGAAGGAATGGTAAGCAGAACAAAAATGGAAAAATAGCAAGACAAAAGAAAAAAAATAAGGTAATAAGAAAGAAGAAACATTACAACAGAAATTGATAAAAGAAAAGCTGAAAAGGGAAAGAAAGACAATCTAAGGGAAATAAAACAGTTGAGTGAAGTCAAGTTAGAAAAACAGAACCTGAGGGAACCACAATGAACAACAATGATGATGAATAATGAACAAAAGGGAAGCATGGGGAACAAAAGGGTGAAAATACAGGAAAATAAAGATTGAAGAAATCTCGAGGGGACATTGACAGGTACCGTTTATTCTTCTTCCAAAAGTAGCAAGTGAGGCAGACGAGCAACACAGCAGTGACAATCCCCGTCCCTGCACCAAGGTGAACCCAGAACTCCATACCCTGACATGGCACAGTTTTCTTATCAGGCAAGGTTATGCCACCTATACACAGCTTCGGCTCAGTCCACACATACAGCATGTCCTGAGGAAGAACAAATATATTTACAGAATTACATAAAGCCATTACAGGACCCTAAAAGGCACAGACTTGGATTAAACCTGTGTTTCATTGTTCTGATGTAGATTCTTTAATATCTTTTTTTTTTTTTTTAAGTTTTGTTGGCTCTAGTGGCCTTTATTTGAAAGTACTTCGACAGGAAAGAGGGTAACGAGAGAGGGGGAAGACATGCGGCAAATGTCACCAGGATGGGAATCGAAACTACAACCACTGCCACAAGGATTAAGGCCTCAATACGTGGGTCGTGCTTTGTCCCTGCGCCACCACAGCATCCCGATTATTTAATATCTTAAGTTGAATATGTCTGACTAAAGAGAAAAAAGAAAAACTCTCCTCTGTTTCATGTTATGACAGCACACACACACCTGTTGTCCTCCTTTGCAGACTCCCTCTATCAGATGATAGTCTCTCACTGTGCATGTAGGACAAGCCCCTGAGCTCTCCCAAAAGAAATGAAAGGTGCAGCCATCACATGTTCCTTCAGGGCACTGACTGAAATGGCCAAAAGAAGACCATGTTACTTCTTCAACAGCATTGCTCTTCAGTCTGTAACCTTAACAGCAATGATAAAGGTCAAAGGTATTGCTCAAAATAAAATGCAGCAACAGAGAAAAGTAATACCTCGGAACAGACAGCACTCCTTTAGCGCTCATATCGGGATTACAGCGAAGAGTCACCACTGTACTCCGACCCGACTCACAAGATGAAGTTCCCTCGAAAGATCTTAGGAGAAAAAAATAATACAGAAGATGTATACATTATATATAATTGAGTTTGAGTTTTTTGCAAAGAAAAAACAACAAAAAAACATCTTATGTGACAAAAATACCTGAAGAAGAAGTTAATATCAGGCACTTTCTTAAACTTCTGAGGAAACAAGTCTGGTCTTGCTTTTATTCCTTCAAGATTATCATCTACAGTTGCACCTGGGCAAGAAAAAACAAAAACATACAATTAGCCCTGCAGGCAGAAGGTCCTGGAGTCTTTCTGCATGGAGTTTCTATGTTGCTCCTGTGAATGTGTGGGTTCTCTCCAGGTACTCCAGGTTAATTAGTTACGCTGCATTTGTCTTAGTTATTTGTGGATGTGTGAGAATGGTTGATTGTCCTGCGTTTCTGTGTTGCCCTGTGACTGACTGGTGACCTGTCCAGGGTGAACTCCGCCTCTCACCAAATGACTGGTGTAGATACACACCAGTGCATTCAGGACATGGATAAATGAGTATAGACAACAGGTAGATTGATTTTATGTGCAGATTGAGTTTTCATTACACTTTCATTTGTATAGGGACCTATATGCAAATGCATTTCTGTCGGCTTTTAAAGGGGAAAAAAAAGGGCAGAAGAAAAAAAAGACAGCAATTCTATTTATTTTGATTACTGCTGGTTTTCACACTAAGTAATCCAATGTTCACTTACCAAGAAAGGTGTCAGCCAGGTTAATGGACTGCGAAGAGAGCGCAGCGTGGAATCCTTGTCTGCTTGCTGGGATTATTGTTGACTGACAGATGAAGGTCTTCACAGCGCTGGATCCCTCGGCTTTCTCGCTCTGGGAGCTGGAAACTGACAACGTAGTGTTGTCTGTGCACACTGCCATGCGATCCTGAAAAACGAGAGAAAAAGGCAAAAGGAACCCATCTGTGAACAAAAACCTTTAACTAATTGCGTCATTTACACATTGTGGGGGCTTTTCTGTGCACACCTGTCCTCCACACAGACTAATGTTGAACATGTGGAAATACTTGGTTCCTTTGGAGGTAAACTTTGGACCATTCATGAGCGATCCTGCTGAGCCAAGGGGACTGAAGTCAAAAGTTAGCGTGACATTGCCCTCTGTGTGGGTAAAGTGGCAGTCACTGTAACACAGTCTGTGGTCCTGGAAAGCACAGACACAGTTTTTATGGTTAGTTTTCCCCTCTAGCGTCCTAAAATGGAAAAACAGCATGATCCATAAATCTGCACCGCTTACAAACCTTATCGCTCCGGCTAGCTGGGCCACAGGTTTTACAGGCATCAGAACCCGGCGTTGCGTGCGGCTCGAGGTAACTGTTGCGAGGACACTCTAAGCACTTGCTGGTGAGTGTGTCTATGTAATGTCCAGGTGGACAGGGCACACATGCTGAGCTGGAGGGCTGGGTGCTGAGGGCACAAGCCCTGCAGCTGGAGGACACACCATCAACCGCGTTAGTCACAGTGATGGAGAAGATGCGCGCCACATCATTGACATACCGACGTACCTGAGAGAGCAAAATAGTGTCAAAGGTCCTCCATTGAACCTTACATGTGAGACAAACCTGTATTATTATTATTATTATTGTTGTTGTTGAGACCCATAAATGTAATATCTTTCTCAATAGATTTTTGTGAAAACCAAGATATATCTTTAGAAATAAGAGTATGTGATGACAATCTCCCTCTTTAGTCTCCCTCCATATGTGGCATCTTGAATATATCATGAAAAAAAGAGGACTTTTATTGTAACTAGTAATATTATCCATATTGGTGACTATGTTCTAAGGCCTGAGTAAAGCTGTGTATTCATACTTACATCTGAAGGTTGGTTTGTCCTCTGGAAAGCCCAAGTGTAGGAAACCGATGCATTTTTTGACATGGTGTGCGTGTAGGTTTGTCTTTTTTGTGTTTTCTCCCATGACTGCACAACTGTAGTACTCTTCCTATTGACATCCTAAAAGTGAACATTTAAAAAAATTACTCTGCAAGCATTAATTTATGCATTTACAGAGCAGCAAAGCTGTGTTAGGAGGCGCTCTCACCATCATGAAGTAGAACTCACAGTCAGCCATGCACGAAGTTTCAAATTCAAATGTGATGCGACCAAATTCTGTCACTGACTGGCTCGACACTGATGTAGGCAGCCTGATGGTCAATGCAAACAGAAATAGGTGGAATCAGTCACAACAGGGGGAAACAGAGAGATTAGGGACAACACAATATGACTGCACTCACTTGAAGCCGGGAACATGGATGTTAAGGATGAGATAATCGTTATCAGAACTGCCTGCTCCACTGTGAATATGATCTCTTGCTGCTTCCCAACCTGAAAAACACATCAACAAGACATTAGTTTATCTTATCTGTTTTTAATAAACAGAATGACCATAGCTGCAAGAAGGCAGATGTTTGTTTTTTTTTGTCATTTTTCAAAAGGGTTTGGCTTAATAGGTCACTTGACTGTCTTGAGATTCTTTTAAAGGTTGTGACTTTGTTTCTTTTTTGTCCTTGCACCTGACCATGCAATCATTTTATGACAGTTTGTGTGACAAAACAAAAATAAAAACGTGGGAAAAAAGAAATAGTAAACACTACATCAGGTTACATAGTTTATTTCTCTTGTCAGTTAAGCATTGTTGATTATCTATTTAGATAAATTATTAAATGGTTTTTAAAATCTCATCTGTAGTTAAAATGTGCATTATTTTCTGAAGATTTTAAAAGTACATTTCCTTTTAGCTGGACTTCCTTATTGTGTCAGGCTGGCTCTTATAAAACATACTAAGACCCAAAATCTATCAAAAGAACTCAACACAAAGACACCATGGGATGGGTAATGTTGCTTTTTTTTCCACGCTGTCCAGTAGCTGAATCAGCTGATACTGCTCTGCTTTATACCAGAGATGTCTGAGGTGCCAAAAAAAAACAACATACAAGCCAAATCACAAAACGTTGCCATTTGAAGATCAAGTAGATCTTGAAAAATGACTATTTTAAGAGAAATTCTAGAAATTCTGGATCAATAAAAGGCAAATATGAAGAAATAAAGGAATATTTAGCCATTTGTAGAGCAATTAAACTTATAAGCTTGTATAAAACAATAAACTAACAAATTCTATTAACCTAAATAAATTCAGAGGCTCAAACCGTAGAAGGGGCGGCGTCTTTTTAAACACAAAACGCTAGATTAAAGACAGCATGCAAGACTACCCACCATTCATACGGTCACATTTAGTGTTGCCCACATTGAAACAGGAGGTCTTCATGTTAGACGGAAGAACATTCCACCATTTATACTCATAACCCAGGATGGGCTCAGTACCAGCTGGACACTGATGGCACGCTGGAAAATGAACAACGTTATAAAGTGCAGCTAAGATAACACACACAGGATGACCGTGGAAAAAAAAATTACACAAGTTTTTACGTTTCAGTCCGTCAGAGTACGTCCCGGTTGGACAAGGGGAGCAGGTGGCCGTGTCGTTGTTATAGAAACCAGGGTTACAGGGGGGGCATTCCTCCTGTTCGCCACTCTCAGGCAGCGCTTCTGCTCCAGAGATGCCCTCTAGACAGATCTTGGGCTCAATCCACTTATATATGACCTGTGTCTAACATTACGTAAAATGACAAAGATCTCAACGTGAGATAAGGCAACACGCCCACTCAGCATGTTTGACAGGTGTCAACTTCTCCCTCACCTTGCCTTCGTGGTCACATGGTGTGTGAATCTGGAAATAGTCCTTTTTGGAACAAGGAGGTCTGTTCTTGCACTCAGACGATCCTTCCTCTGTCAGGTAAAATATGATTATCCAAAGCAGAAGCATTAGTATGGGAAAAATTGAGAGAGAAAAAAAAAACAGAGCAAATTTTCTAAAAGGATATTTTATATGTACAGAACAGTTTGCCATAAATTCCTGCTAAATAGAATTGGATTTTTTCAAATTGCATTGATAATGAACTAAATTAATCTCTATCCTCAAAATTCTAAATAGCCCGTTATGACAATGTGGAATAATGTTTCTATGTTTTATACATTTATTAAGAATAGAAAACTAGGAAATTACATTTACATAAGTATTCGCTGCCTTTGTTTAATACTCTGTTAATTCACTTTTGGCATGTAATGGCACAAACTTAGCACAACTATGTTTAAGAAGTTTCACCCATTTTTCTGTGCAATACTTCTCAAACTCTCTCATCCAACTCCATGAGGTTGGATGAGAGACATCTGTGCGGCAATTTTCAGATCGCTCTAGAAATGTTCAACTGGACTCAAGTCAAAACTCTGACTTGGCCGTTCCAGGACCAAGTCACTCCTTTGAGATCTTGGCGACACACTTCAGCTCATTGCCCTGCTGAAAAATGTTGAACTTCATGGCAAAGGCTGTAAATACTTACATTAACGCGATTTCTTTTAAAAAAAACAACAAAAAAAACTTGGATTTGGATTAGGGCTACGGCATAATCTGAAAAAAGTGAAGCAATTTGAATACTTTTCAGATGTACTGTACAGTACAAAAACTCAATTATGTGGAGAGTCATTTTGTGAAAAAGACAGAGCAAATCCTTCAGTAAAAAAATAATATCTTAGGTTTTTAAACACTTTACATTCTGAGGCACAATGTTAGCAGCTTTTCAGGATCCTTATAATGTGGATATAAAGAGTAATTGCTGTGACAGAATCATTGGTTGTAGATTTGTTTAAAATCATGGCTTTCAAGCTAAAGATTTCAGTAAGTTCCACTGGCAAATGCTCTTGGTCAACTCAACACAGCTGCATTTGATGATCTAACACTCTTGGTCTACAGTGAAAAAAATGGACAATGAAGATAAAACTTCAGGGAAAATAAGAATTAAAAGAAATGTCCCATAGTCAAAATGTATCTCCACTTGTTTTCTGTACTTTATAATGCAGTATTCTTCAAATACTGATTTAATATAAAAAGATTTGCGTGTGCCTAACATGCCATACCTGCATACTCAGTGGTAGTGTTGCATGGGGTGCATGAACTGGCTCCGTGGCCAGAGTAGGTGTCCCGAGGACAGGATTCACATGTTGAGGAGCCCGGAATGCGACTGAAGCTCCCTGGCTTACAAGGAAAACACTCCGATGTGTATGCAACACCTTTTGGATAGAAAAGACAGGTTCGGAAAAAAAGGTACGGTAATATTGGATATGTTTCTATAATTTAATTTAATTGACTTTTTTTACACAACCAAAATGCAACCAACACAGACAAATTCACTCTTCTCTGACCTTCAATTTGAATGTTTTTCAGCAGGACAGGCTTCACAACACTGGAGCTCATAACAACACCTCCTGTCCTCCAGTACAAAATGTTGGTGCCAGATTTCAAGTTCACCTAAAATACATGTTATGCATCATCAGCTTGCCATAAACAAGGTCTGTGTTTACAGCAAACACTTTAGATTTTCTTAACAAGGATGGTTAAATTACTGAAATAGATTGACTTTTTCATGCAGTACTTGTGGTATCAATTCAAATGGTTCGAAAGTGTCGACAAATTAGTAGAATTAATGGATAAGAATGCAAAATGACATGCTGTGCTGCCACACAACCTTCTCTTAATGAATGCCTAACACCATATTCTAAAAAACAAACAAACAAAAAAACACTAGTTCAACAGATACGTTTGAAACAGGTTTAAAATGTTTTTGTTCAAACTCAACAATTTGAACAAAGCACTATGATCAACCCAAATGAATTATCTGGTTTTATAATCTGTGTGGAAAAATACTCCACACAGCCTTTTGTAACTTTAGTGTCCTCCTGTGTACCAGGAGGCTTCCTGCTTGTATCCACCCACAGTTTGCTACTCAAAGCATTTATTTTAGAAGAGCTGGGCAAGCGGCCAAAAACACCTACCATGTGGGTTCCCCATTCTCCATGATTGGTGAGCTGCAGCCACTTTGTATCACTTGACTGATCCATCTCCTGACACTGGTCATTCTGAATCTGCACACACACAAAAAAAAAAAAAATCAGTAGATAATACTCTGTTCCTCTGTTTATTAGCAAAACGTCTTACATAATTAATACTAATAAGATTGAGACACGCTTGTACTAAAAGAAAGAGCTTGTGAGTTACTCACAAAGAATTCAAACAGCAGACTTTTATCAGGATACTGATACTCAAAGCTGACAGAGCCCTGCTTTTTCAAGTGAACAGCATAAATAAGAGAAACTGTGCACTCGTCCCTGTTTGACTCAAGATAGTTTCCTTGAGGCACCCAGGAAGAACTGTAAGTAAAAGAACAATGTGAGTAAAAGTGTGGTACAGGTTGCAATACACTTTTTGTTTTTTTACTTAGTAACCTGTTGCAGGTAGGTTGGGCATCTCTTTTGGGATCGTTCCCCAGAGAAGTTGCCATGCTTCTGAATCCAGCAGGCATGCTATCCCATTGGTCAAAGCGGATACCGCTGCCAAGGGAGTAGCTTCCTGCTGCGCACTGGGTGCACTCCTGAGCAGACATCTCCAGGAACTCCCCAGCTCTGCATGAGAAGGCTAGGGAACACAAAAAAGGACACAAAATGAGATGAAGAGGAAGAAATGTCCAATAAATAAATAATTTCTCAGCCTTTTCCCTCTAAACTATGTTACAGTCAGATACCCTGAGACAGACTAAAGCTGACAGACAAACAGTGGTGCAAATCACTGCTGCACTGCAGCGATGGAGGAACTTAATCCTTACATCCTGTTACACACTGTGTCTATCTCTGCGCTATTTTCCCCAGAGCCATCAAGTTGTGGTGCTTGGGTTTGTTTGACAGTGTCAGCTTTTCCTCATACCTGATCTGGCTTACTGACAAAACAATGGAAGCCAACAATTTTTTTGGGGAAGTGTGAGAAAAATATGCCTCTGACTAGCAAGAGTGAGTGAAAAGGCTTATAGGTGGCATGTTTCCACTTAATCAATCTGATGACATACCGGGTGAGAATTATGCCAACTAAAGTGGATCCTATGAACTGCTGTGAACACAAGCAATGTTTTTTCTTTCAGTAAAATTACTAGAAAGCTGGGAAGGAAGAAGGAAACAAAGACAAAACAAAAAGTAAGAGACTTCCTACACTACAGAAACATCTGACACCATAAAGGTATCTCTTAAAAGATTTTGTTAGCTTCCATTTTGTGCAGCATAAGGAAAGAAACTAACAAGGTTTAGCTCTCTTTGTCTAGCATTTGTCAATGCAATGTTACAAAAGTTTATGTTTGAGATAGTTCTTAAGACAGAAGTTACGTTATGTAACAACACAGGATAAACAGGTTCTAGATGAATCTAAAACAGTACCATTACTACCTTGCTCAAGATCCGCATTCATTGCATAGTTAAATTCAACCTTCCTGGTTCCACTGTCAAAAGCTTTTCATGAGGGCAACCTCCCACCAAAAAGGATTTCATACTTTTTTAAATGTCAGGGCAGATTGAGAAACGTTGTTACATTCCTTACACTTCTGTCTGTAACATGGAGCTATTTTTACCCATTTTGTTGAAAACATTAAATCTGTAATGAAACAACTCAGCTTTTATCTCTGCTGCACAAATAGAAACATATGCTTTAGCCTCAAACACAGAGGAATATGTTACTCAGTAGCCAGTTGCCTGGGATACTTGTAATATGCCTTAAATTAAATTGCAACATTATGACATAACCATGATCTTAACCTGCCCATAGCCACTGGAGAAAGGCACCAGCCCCCCATCAACCTACAACAATAAGTTGGTATAGACAATGGACGGGTGAACAGATGCTGCTAAAACATTAGCACTGACAACTTGCATATATAATTACTCTCACACAAAGGTAACATGATCTTAGTTTGATTAGCTTACCATCAAAGCATGAGCATGCATCATAAATAGATACTAACTAGTAACAAAAAGACTGCCTGTCCTACTAACTTGCTGGAGGCCAGGAGTTCTTCTATAAAGACACGATCTGGCCACACAGTAATGAATGAAGCACAAATAATATAGTTATTTTTCCTTCAAATGCAACAGAGCTACTGTGTTACTCTTTATGCAGTAATGATGAGGGATGATGTATTGATAAAACTGTGGATTCTCTGATCTACCTCATAAATATATACTAAAATATAGTCAAAAACAAGTGTTAGCATACACTCCACATGAGCCCAACTTACTGCACTCTGTGCCCCTCACGGGTTGTGGTAGTCCGGTGCAGGACCCGGGATTCTGCGGGATGGCCACTCTCCACCTAGATCCTGTGCTGTCACACTCTGTGTACTCATAATAATAGTCAGTCTGTAAAAAAAACAAAAACAAAACAAAAAACATAAAGCATCTGGATAAGAGATCACACACCACAACAGGCATAGCACCAAACAAAGAACCAATCGGGGGCCAAGGCAGGTCATCACTGTGGGAGGGGGGCGGGGGGGGTCTCCACCCAAAGGAGAGCGCTGAGTCACCTCGCTGTGAATATCCGGCAAGAGAGTGCTGCTGCAGTCGCAACAAACACTGATATCACTTTCCATGTCCACTTGGCTTAGAAGACATGAGTGCCTGCTCTGGCTGTTATCTGTCCAACTCTGACCCCTCCTCAGGATAGGACACATAACATACTATCTCCATGGAGATGGCAGTGGGGACAATGGCATTTTACCAGGAACTGTTTGCAGAAACATCTAGACATATCTGTTTGTTTCAGTCTTTGCAAGAACAAAGAAGGGAGGCTTACTATTATAATTTACCACAGCAGATAAAGCCCATCGTTTGTGAATAGCACTAAAGTGAAAAGCTGACAATAAAGAAAATACAGCACAATATCTGAGGCAAGATACCAAAAAACATAAAAAAACAAAACAAAAAGTAAATCAGGATTATAGTTGAATTCTAGTGACTTGTGCTACTGTGAACCCTAATCTTCTCTTTTTACTCAGTCAGTAGTTGTGAATAATCACAGATATAGTAGTTTTTCTTTTTTTAAAAAACAGAAACAACACCAACTAGGGGTGCACCGATTGCAGTTTTCTGGTCGATACCAATTTTTTTTGTCTGAAATGTTGATCAATATAACCAGAAAGTCGCTGAACTGGCAACAGAAGGGTAAATATTGCTAACTGTAAATGTGCAGACATGACCTGGTGGGCCGATCTATCAATCAAACCTTTCTCACAGGAGAGCAGAGGACAGTGGTTTATTTTAGACATTTGCCAATGTAGATAAGATCGGTGGATAAGATCGGCCACACATGTAAAAATTTGCCCGAATTCACCCTAACTCCCGAAATTAAGGAAATCGGCACATGATAAATCAGTGCACCCCAAACAACAACAACAACTAGCTAGAATTTTCTATAAATTAATCAGGCTTACTTCAGATTCAGTTTGTCCCATATTAAACAATGCATCATAGTCAGTGTTTTTTTTTATTCTATTTTATCATAAATTATGATTTAATTAAGACAAAATCTATCCTCCCAGAAACAAGCTTCCATGCTGGTATTTGTTCTTCTGATTTAAGCCTTGTATTTTGCTAAAAAAAAAAAAAAAAAAAAGTAAGAAAGAAAAAAAAATACAGGAAATTCAAGGAAGTTCAGAGTTTTCTTTTCTTTTCAAACAGACATTTGTATAGTGATATAACACTATATCATCCTTCAAAAATCAAGGTTACTTTAGAGAATTAAAGGCCATAGAGTAAAGGGTCGTCTCCTATGTTTAGAAATTATTGAGCCAATAATTTAGAAGAATGTTGCCCCTATCTGGGGTTTGTATGTGTGGCTGTGCTGCCAGCCTCCTCTGAGGAGGTGTTGAGGGAAACCAGAGGAACAGGGAAGGAAAAGCCAGTCCATGCAGGAAACTGATAATAGCCTGAACAGATCTTAGTGGTGAAGTTCAACACACCCCAGACCTCAACATAGATACATGCTATGTTGAACAAAACCACTGGAATTAAAGCGGTAAAGACGAACGGTTCCACGGCCATCTGACGTAAATCAATAGCAACACATCACATAAACTAACCCGGAAATATGTCATCATCGTATTAGTCGTATTCGCTCATCTCTTGATTTGTTTGTTTGTAGCCATTAGTCAATGGGTCTTGATTCTTAAATGTCTGGTTTGGCATCACTATAAATGCCCACAGGACAACCACTATGTTCCTCACCTCAGTACACTGCTGTCCTTTGGATCCGTCAATGAAGAAGAGAGTGTAGAGGATGAGAGCGCATCGGGCGATGAACCGAGCCGAGGACCGCATTGTGGATCATGGAGAGAAGCATCAAATTTATTTTTTGAAATCAAAACAACGATCTCGATCCAGTAAGATTGTTTAAAAACGAAAGCAGCGAGTAAAACGCTTGCTCAGCCACCCCTCGACACCTGCTTCTGTCGCCTGTATAGATGGCAGATTGTCAGCCCGGCCTCTCCACCTGCGATTATCCTCAGATTGTGTGCGCTCCAGGGGCTGACTCTCGTCTGATCCGAGCAGGGCTCTGCAGAACACCACTTCCGCTCGTATGTCAAAATAAAAGCCGGACAAGTGCGCACAGCAAGGATTACTCTTATTTTGCAAACTAATACCATACTGACCTACCTGTTTAAGTACCATTAACCTTACAAACATTGATGTTGATGTTGACTCCACAATTTTCCCGAAGAACCAAAATTGTGATAATGTATTTTGAAAGGAAGATGTTGTAATACCTGGCACGAGGCGCGTTTGTGCTAACTTGATGAATGTGCATTTTCACATTCTGAGCGCTTTAGGTTGTTTTGGATACTTGGTCTGTGACTCTAATGTGGAAAGATAAACTCTCAAAAACGTAACACATTTAACTCGGCCATCTGTAATACTGAAAAAACAGTCCAATTTTGGACTCTACTTAGGACGCTCATAGGAGAGTAGGACGTCTCGTGTCTAATTCTTATGTGATGTAGTTCATGAAAATGGGCACCAGAGGGCGATCAAACTTCACGCCAGCCGTTCAGTAAAGAGCAGAACTCATACAGCTCACAGCACAGCTCAAGAAATTAGAATGTGCTCAGATGAGGCTCGTTTGTCAGATTAAAATACTTCTTGAAAATGCCAACTTTTCTGAAAGCACTAAACATTCTTTCCACGAAGCTCACCTTTTTGTTTTAAAAATTAATATTTTTATATTGGCTTGATGCAAGCAACCATCATGATAACAGAAATAAATTCTTGAAAACATCTTTCGGTGTGCATTTAATCTATCTAATGTGTTTCTGAAATTAATTAACCTTTCAATGATATTCTAACTTCTTGAAAGAGCGATTGTGTACCTGTTGAGGTATTTATTTATTTTTATCCATTCAGATGCAGACTTGATTATGGGCTTTGGATCATTGCCTTGCTGCAAAACCTAAGTGTGTTCATCCATAGTTCCATCAATTACAGAATACCAACAAATTCCTGAAGCATCGAAACATCCCAGGCCATCACATAACAACCATTTTATTTAGGGGTATTACACTAAAAAGGGGCACAATATAAAATGCATGCCACACTTTTTGACTTTTTATCTTTTTTTAAAAAAAATCATTGGAACGTTATACAGTATATATGAAAAAAATCGTTTGCAAGTCACTGTATCTAAAGTAAACGTGAGATGCTCTGTATTGAGCCATTATTATAATTAGTCACATATCTTATAAAAAATAGATATATACCAGTAAACCAGGCTTGATAAACAATTGATGCAGAGCATATGTATGAATATTTAAGTAGCAGTCATCCAATGGCAGACGAATTCCCCCTCTCTCACTCTTTCTGTGAGGAGTGATGCCAGTCTGCCTATCTGCCCCTCTCGTTCTCCCTCATTCCTCCTTTCTCTTTATCATCTCATGGCTATCACTTACAGCATTTGACTGTAATCTGAGCTCTCATATTCAACCATCTGTAACTCTCCCATAACCTCTACAGCCCAGGCCACAGCTCTGTGATCAGATGAGCTCATTAATTAATGCTGGTGAAGTGTAGGGCAACTGTATTAGTAACTGACCCTGAATCAGATGGTAACCAGAGTCTAAGCCTGAACCATGTGGGCCCACCCCAGCTTTCAAGTTCACAGCAGCCCAGGAACTACCCATAAGGGTAATGAGACACCCAGCAACTAACACATAAAAGCCTAAAGAAATTCGAATGTATGCAGGTAGTCAAGGCAGGATAGAAAAGCAGTGTACAAGAAGGGAGACAATTTCTTAACTCAAGGATAAGATTGGACTATGGCTGTGTCTGGACACCAGGGTAACCATGTGTTTCTGAGGATATTAAGGCTACCAGTGAGTCTTTCTTGAAATAGATTTTTGATGGATTAAACAAACTTACTATGTATTTTTTTTAATCCTCACATGAAGGTTTCAGGTTTTCTTTATTTGACAGAAGCCATTCCCGGATAACTAACTGTGCCTCAGCATCCAATGCTTCTTGTATCCACCTCATGTCAGTGAAAGTAAGACTTACCTTTTTGTCTCTTGTGGTCATTTCTCATTCTGCAAGCATGCACGGACTTCCCTGCTCATCTTTAGGCCACTGTTTTGGTAACTCTTCTGATGTTAACACTGATTCAGCACCTTCTGCTGAGTCAAATGGCTCCGTGAACAACAGAAACAATAATGGACTTTCAGCAGCCAGCCCAGTCACATCTCAACCAGCAGAAACCACACTCAGCAGCACACAGGAAGAGCAGCATAAACAGCTTCAGAGGACTTTCACTTGTATGTCCTCTAACTCTAGAAGAAGCAGGAACCTCAATGCAACCAAGTCAAACTCTGGCTGCTACTTGCAGGATAAAGGTGAAGATTCATATTTTGAGTCTCCTCCAATGGGCACTAACCTCTCTGAGAGCTCAGAAGATGAGCTGGTGTTGGAGCCAAGTCCAGAACTGGAGCAGAGATACTCTCATATCCCAAGACCCTCCATAATTATCAGATGGCCAAAGGTAAGAAAGTCATAAACTTTAAGTTGTCTTAGCAAAAATAACAAGTTAAGTTCTTAAACATTATTTACAAATTGAGCCCCAGTGAAATAAATCGTACTTTTCATGATTATATTTGTGTTTCATATTTTGTATGTAGCTTTTGCTTACTGTAATACCACATGTATCCACAGGATGGCATTTAAACTCTATATAAAGTTGGAAACTTTATACTTTTTGAGGAAGTCTGACTGACAGAATCAAAGTGAGCCATTTTTTCATATGAGTGAAACTGTAAAACTTAGAGTTTCCATTCTGTGGTTAGAGTTCAGTGGCTGTAGATAGGACCTCACTGAAATATGTTCTGAGTCCATGATCAACATGATCTGAGTACCATGATCTGTCCTAACATCTGTTTTTTTGTATGTGTGTGTTTGTTTGCGGCTGCTACTACTATGTTGTCATTATCTCACGTCCCATGGAAAATAAGTATGAAAAGGAAATTTAGAATAAAAAAATGCCAAAACTTCTAAACAAACATTTATATAACATGAATTTACAAAAATCTTGAAGCACAAAAAACATCATATTTAGGTCCAGATTATGTATTTTTAATTTTAACACTTGAATAGCTATCAATATATGCAATATTATTTGTTCTACTGAGAGATTAACCTCTGCCTACGGTGGCAGCGCGGCTATGCATGACATGTAAAAGAATTGTCTTTTTGCCCCACAGCGTTGTCCGCATCCGCAGAATTTCCTCATGTAAACAATAACATGCAAGGAGTATATGTTTGTAAATATGATTATGATAAAGTCAGTGCCTCACCGGCTTTGAACCTCACCGCACATCACTATGTTATGTGTAGTTCCGTCAGATAAAAATCCCAATAAAATACACTGAAATTTGTTGTTGTAACATGACAAAATGTGAAAAACTTAAAGGCATGTCGATATTTTTTGCAAGCTACTGTATATTTCAGGAAGAACATGAAAACAAAAAAAGTACTGACATTTAGAACATAAAACAGATTAGAAACAGGCAAACTTCTACAAACTATTGATGTAAAAGCAAAAAAAAACCCCATCAACATCATTACCAACCATAAACATACTGTTGTTTTGCTTTTATTTTTAAGTTTGTTGCATAGTTTTAGTTTGTGCAAGTGGGTGTGTAGTGTGTAACAGAAAACTCACTAGAGTTTCATAACGTTAGGTGTTCCTTTTTCTTGCTTGGTTGTGTAACAGGTGGTTGAGATATTTTTTGTTGTATTGTAAGTTTGATCAACAATGGACAATAAAACAATTTTTGCTGTGAGTTTCATCTCTGGACCAATTAGTCCAGTTCCACTACGGTTTCTTTATTAATCCAAGACACATAATGCAAGCTGTGTCCTCAGGCTATAATCAATTAAGTTGATCAGCTTTGGAAACTCCAGGAGAATGAGATGTAGGAGGAGGGGAAGGTTTCAGATTGAATCAGGCTATTTAATCAGTGCAATCTGCTAAGTCCTTCTTTATTCATAGGAGCATTTCTTATTAGCTGATGTTTGAACATGTGTTGGGCTAATCTTCTCATTTGGTTATTATGCAATCAACATTAAGAAATGTGCTGTAAACACAATGTGCATAAATGGAGGCTATCAAACAGCAGCTTAACTGTTTTCTAAATTTGTACTTTTTTGTTTTTCATTTCAAGACCCTGAACTACATTTTACCATTGCTAATCAGTTTTTATAAAAAGGAACTTCAGTTCAAACTTTGAACGAAACTGCTAAGAGCTGGCTCCATTTAGCAACAATTGTGCTGAATTACAGTGAGTTACAGAAATGTTATTTAAGCGTTTTTGTCACTTTCTGTGGTCAGAAAAAAACGGCAGTACCAATTGTTACTTAAGTTTGCAAATATCAATCATGTGCAACATGCACACTGGCTTCCTCTTGATCTTAAGGGCAGGTGTAAAGAAAGCAGATAAGCTGATTTGACTAAACCATATGCAGCAGCCTATATGAGCTGACAACACACAGCCTAAAGCTTTACTAACTCTTACCCGAGGGTGAAAATTAATGTCCAATCTGTCGCAGTGCTCGAGGGGGGTGAATGTGACAATAATGTCATTCAAAGAAATGAGTAGAAAACCATGACACAGTAGGGCTTTTTTGAGTAGCAAAGGTTTCTATAGTTTCTGATTCACTCATTGGAATTTCTTGTTTATACTTCCAGTTAATTACAGCTTTGATCTTTGGGGTTTGGAGCCTGTATCTCTGCTTGTGTGTCCTTATCAGTAAAGCATATATTCACAACACGCCTATCTCTTCACCCTGCATTTGCACCCTGACAAGTTTTATACAACATTTCCTCAATCCAAGTCCTCCTCCCACATGATCAGTCAGATTATTACAGATGCACAGTAACAATTGTTTTATTGTTCCTCAAAATAAAACGTCCCTCTCTTAACAGTTATATACAGCATTTGATGCTGTTGACAAAAAGCTGAACTATTGTGGCTATTTTATCATAGGGGAATAAAGGTGTTGTTCTTATGATTTTTAACGTCTGCTTTTGAAAACAGTGGCAATCACAAAGTTTTGATTTATGAACAGAATAAACTCATTTTACTGAATGATTAAAATCTCAAGCAACAATCATAGAAAAAACGTGTTGCACTGTTACTGAGGAAAAGGATTACATTAAATTGAATGTTACTTCTAAAGGAAATACATTAAATAAAATTTCACAATCAACACAGAAATGAAGTTGCAACTACACATGTTGAATAAAGTAGTCATCAAATTCTACAGTAGCTCTTCACCATTACAAAAATACTCATACCGTTTCAATCAAGAATTTTAATAAGCATTTTCAGTTGGTGGTTAGTAATCATAAACTCTCTCAATGACTTTCTGTCGATGCCACTCACTGCATCCTCTTGTTATTAGTCATTGATTATAATGGGAAGGTGAGTGGGACTTTTTATTGCCATAACAGGTATAAAGTTGTTTGATAAGATAATTTACTGGGTATTTCCCTTTTCTGTTTTAATGTTATCATTTCCCCTACCAGTTCTTGTAATTTTATAGATTATTCTGTACAGAAAGCCAGATTTTTTTTTTTCTACAGTGGTTTCACCTCTTTATTAACACATTTTCACCCACCATTCCTACACAACCCTGAAAAGTCTTATACAATTTTCTTTTAGCATTTTCTTTATCTGGATAAGTATGGGAACAAGAAATGTGAGAATGTAAAATGTTACATTATTATGTAATATTGTGTTATAAAAGATTAAGAAATGCGTTTTCTCTGTTGGAGTCTAAATAACTTTAAATTCAAGTCCTACAGAATCTGTGAATCTTCACATTATAAATGGATTAAAGGTAGCAAAGTTCACAAATTTTTCAAATACAAGCTTCAAGGGCTGGTGTTCTGCAACTTTTAGTTAAGTCTCTGCTTTAACACACCTGAGTCTATTAATGAGGTCATTTTTAGGACTCTTGAGAACTTGACCTCAACTAAGGAGCTAATTCAGCCATTTGATTTAGGTGTGTTGGACCAGGGGCATGTCTAACAGTTGCAGGACACCAGACCTCAAGACCTGTATTGGAGGACTACTGTTTTAGATAGATAGTCTGCAAAGCCATGAAGTGGCTCTACACTGTGTTCCACAAATTGAATGCTAATTTCAGAGTCGTGCCACTTCATGATCTGTGAAATATACAGATCATAAGACTCATGAGACCTGACTCCTGTTCAACTATTTTGCGTGTAAAAATTTTTTATTCAAGTATCCAGAATGTTATAAGACTTGTAAAACAAACTTTAGAAATCGAGTGGAAACATTTGGAATTTTAAAATGAAATATGTGTACGAACCCAGTTCAAGTCAAGGACTTTTTGAGGTGCCATCTCCATTAGATAAATGTCTTTGTTATTCAGTGATGACCTTGCAGTGACTGACAGCATCCCCTTTCATTCTCTTCCCACATACTCTTCTCAGGAACCAGAATTCCAGGAAGCCGAATCTGACAGGTCGGATAACAGGGAGACAGAGGATGGGGGGTTATCAGGTATGGAAAACAATACTAGCTTCTTCCTTTTTACTTTCCATTCTCTTATCCAACTCTGTATCTTTCACACAGGAGCTATGGGGTGCAAATTTAAAAATGGAAAAAGTTCCTCATAATGGAAGGGCAACTTAGATTTTCATGTGGAGTGAAAATGTTGGAGTTCACACAGTTATGCTCCCTGTGAGCCAACATATTATTATGGAAGATTTTTTTCACTCCATGACCTGACCGTTTATGAAGGACTGGGGAAATCTTTTTCTGTCTGTGTGTGTAAATCCTGGTCCAGAGAAAAGAGCAGACACTCTGTGTGGGTACAGCTTTGCGAGTGCTTCTCTGTGTGTTTGTGTGTGCATTCTCCCACCTTGCCTGGATGTCTGGGAGGAGTTGAGTGCTGGCGGTTACCTTGGGAATGAGTCTCAGGGCAGAGCAGTGGGCGGAATGGAGAACCATAAATGGGTAAAAAGATGGAGCTGAGTGGCCGATTAATAATTTGATTGAGTGTGTATATTGTGTGTCTGTGCAGGTCTTCATTTGTTAATGTGAATTTCAGGCTGTGGCTGAAGACTTCCAGTGAGTAATGAAAGCATTGTAGGCCTTACATTTACACCCATTTGACAAACATCACAATCAAGGGATATGGAGGTGGTGTTAGGAAGGTTTATCTATCTCTGAAATCAAAGTAATCCACTTAAAACTTTTTGTAAACATATTGTAAAGCAGTACAGGATAAATATTTCTCAAAATTTCAGATGCAAAAAAATGCATCTGGTTCATTAGATTTCATAACATTTGAAATATTTCAATTGGATCATGTTTAATATTTTCCTTCCTGTCTTAAATTTGAATGTTTACTGGCATAATGGATATTGCCCCAATTATGCCTTCTGTACAAAAGTGTGAATCACTGATATGCAATTCTCAGTTACCCAGATTTGGGTAAATTGCTAAATTGGAAAATTTCCTCAAGACTGATGCAAAACGTCTGAGCCAGTTCACTGTTTTGTTTTCAATAGACAACAGATCTGAAGAAATTTTAAGTAAAGAGCAAACATAAAGTTATCTGAAGCTCTTTACTCTGTAGAGGTATAGAGGCCGCTGCATCTCAGAGGCAGAAATAAACAAAGCCAAACCAAACACAGCTGAAAAATTGGAGAGACAGAAACAAAAAAAGTATTACAGAACACATAAATAATAAATTATTCTTGAAATAACAGTTGGAGCAGCATTTTCTTCTCCTGTAAGTCACATGTAATAGGTCATGTCCTTCTCATGTACAGTAGTGAAGGTGTCATGTGAACTTCTTCCTTTAAGAATGAGTTGGTTGGATCTGGTCAGAATAAGGCATACATTCAGACAAACTTGTATGTGTTGAATAACTGTGAATTAGTGTGAAAATATGGGTGTTATAGATGTTTTGCAGTTTCAGAAACCTCAATATTTTTTTAAATAGCGTTATCCTTGTTGTTGTTGAGTCCATGTGAGTTCCTCGTCCAGAAATATGCGTCTTAGGTAAGCTACTTTGACCTCAAACTGTATTTAGGACTGAATGTGAGCGTAAAGTACATGGTTGTCATGTTGTCTCTTTTTTGATCTTTTGTGGATATATGGTCTGCCCAGGGTGAACTCCTAACTCTTGCCCCACCAAATTTCTTCCAGGTATTAATAGGATTGAGGGAATTTTCAAGATTAATGTGTACATATGGAGCTTTATGTGAACAATTTATCAGCATGAAACAAGGAGGGAAAAACATCCAAAATAAAGCAAGATAATCAAACCACACAACTGAGATTAGTGCCTTACTAACCTAGAACAGTGTATTAGATGCTTTTAAAGGATTAGCATGTTTAACTGTCACTCTGTGATGGGGGCACACATACACAGGCACAGATATAGACAAAGATAAAACAGTAGAACATCTGTTACATCTGGCTTTCTGAGAGATGCTACAGTGATAAAATGAACTCAGGAAAACTGACTAATTCCCCCTCTTTATTCCAGTGAGAAAATCTCAAACAATACAAGCAGGATTTTTGTCCCCCCCACAACCTTTTGAGGATAAAGCAGGGCAGATTATGATGCACCGGGGGGGAGCAGAAGCACAAAACCTCCTCTATGTCCCTCTCTCACATACACAGAAACACACACAAGCACACAATTGTCACACTGACCTCAATTTCCTGCAGTCATGGTCTGTCCGTGTTGTTGGAAGGGTCTTCCTGCTCTCTGTGTTGGAAATCCTGCTTTTGCAGCTTACTCACACAAACACACAGTGCTCAGTGGACAATCACAGGGAGGTAAAAAAATGTCTTGGGCTTTCCTCCAGTATATTTTCACCAGTAGTATTTGAAGTTTCTACTTTGTTAACGGCTGACTTATGAGGTGATACTGCCAATCCAAGAAACCTGTTAGCTCATTTCAGGCAAAAAAAGAGCGTGGCACACATTTTCTCAACAGGGCTAAAATCACAATACTACATCATGAAGACAAATATTGTCTTACTACTATATATTAAGTTTTATGTAACTTAATATTTGGTTTATAATTTTCTTCACATGCCTTTTATTTTCAAGAAAAAGTTATCTTTATTATAATTTTGTGGTTGGAAGGGCTCTTCATTTAAAAATAAATCTGAATTATTTGACATGTAACAATTAGAATTATGCAAAGATCTGTAACTGTTAACTTTAGTGTATCCTAATGTTTGCATATGATCACTGGCTTGACACCGGAATATATGCAGACTCTGGCGGATGAGCAAGCATGCAAATGCAGGAAGCGGTATTTGCTCATCCATGACTGAAACTGTTTTTGTTTCAATGCGATGAAAATATGTTAATTATTGTGTCACATCATTGATAAAATTGTGTAAAAAAGAAAAACACATTCTTATGAGGTGAACTTCAATACCATACAATTACACAAAGAACTTTAAAAAAAAAAAAAAGATCTTGAAAACAACCCAACACCAATTTTGAAGCTGTTATCGACAAATCTGAAGCAGTTGTGAGGTGTCATCATGTCCATTTGGTCCTAAACGTCCAATAAATTTTTCTGGCATCTTGAATTGAAACTTGTCTGAGAGGGAAGTAAGTTTAAGCAAATACTGGCAAACACCACCTAAAAATGTGGTCACTGAGTAAAGTTATTCCACTAATCATCCATATAAAGTGAACAAAATAGCAATGTGTATCTCAAGTTGCACACAGTAAAAAGGGAATGGAGACAACTGTGCATGCAGAATGAAAAAGCATCTATACACATCAGTTTATAAAAGAGAACCAGAAGGGAAGTGGCTAATGAATCTGGAGAAGAAATCGTTTCACAAGTAAACAGAGAGGCTGACGCAGCATTGACCTCACAAGCCACTTGGAGCAAGCAATGTTGGGTGTGTATACGTGTATGTGTGTGTTAGTCTATCCCTATTCTTATGTGTATCTACGGGGAAAGGGACATTGGTGTGAGTCATCCAGCAGTGATTGAATTATCTGAACTTTGGCTGAACACTCATGGGGAAGTAAGGGAAAAGCAGCAAAGGCTGAATACATTACCTCAAGCATTGGAAAGCGCTAAAACAGACAGATTAAGAATGGGAGGGTCATTCAGTTTTAATATTAAAAACAACTTTATTAAAGCAACATGCAAAGCTTAAACACACCCTCTTCACAACACAAACCAATGCAGACTCACAGATGAGCTCAGACAGACATGACCTAACTTGTAGGGAACTAATTGGAAATTTCTATTAAACCATATGGAGCATTACTGTCCATGTTCCCTCAGCTGGTTTTCTGTCATACATCAGGGAGGAAATGGTAGAAAAACAGAGTGTTGTTTTTCTACCAACAAGACAAGTGAAAGTGTTTTTCACTTTTTATTTTCACTTTTTCAATTATAGATAGTCTCAGATTCAGCAAATAACTTTTTTTTTTTTGCCTGCGTCTATATGTGGTGACCACACCACTGCTATAAACACTCAGCCATTCATAAGTAGGTCAAACAAGCTGGGGTGGTGTTTATGCTCACACAAATATTTACAACAGCTCCTTTGCTTAACTGTGTGCTTAACAGCATTGACTACCTGCAAGATTGCTCTGAGATGTTTTTCACACATTTCTTGGGTATTTTAAATTGATTTTAATTAGTTTCCTGGAAAGAATTAACACAGAAATTGGTTCGCCTTTGGGCTTGCTTGTATTTACAGAATGATCTCTCTGTCACCATAGTAATAAGATAACAATATCCTATTTGAAGTCGTAAAACAGGAGTGTCCAATCAAAAGAAAAATAAGGGCACTTTTACATACACTGTACCATTAACACAAACATTTTCTCAAGCCCTGGGAAAACATGGAACAATGACAAAAATATCTGTGTTAGACAGTTGTAGAAAGATATTTGTACTGCTAAAGAGCAAGAAGAAAGCAATCGGAACTCATCCTTGTAACATTTGTTTCCATGAAATTTTTAAAAAATCACGCTTTAGAAATATTTTTGCCAATTTGGAGAACCAACCAAGCACTAGGAGCAGAAGTCCCAGCCAGAATATTGTTTACAGTACAAACAAACAATTTTATTTTTATTTTTTCACTTACTCAAATCAGTCTTTTGGTGTGTCACAGCCAAGCTGCTGTGGTTCAGAGGAAACACAGTGAAACTTCCCTGAATCTTCAATGAAACTATTATGAAGCCTCTTCTGGAAACAAAACGAAACTGACAAAAGCAACGTCTCTGCTGATCAACTTGCTCCGCTTCATTTCATTTCAAATTTGTTCCACTTCACTCCACTTCAAAGGAGCTTGTTGCCATTGCAGTGTG
Source organism: Alfaro cultratus (assembly GCA_903066825.1). Lineage (NCBI taxonomy): Eukaryota > Metazoa > Chordata > Actinopteri > Cyprinodontiformes > Poeciliidae > Alfaro > Alfaro cultratus. The sequence goes on along the minus strand of CAEFZX010020732.1, from coordinate 43,954 downwards.
GAAGTGGTTTGTGACACCTATAGCAATATTTTTTTATCTGTATCACATTCTGATAAAGCTTAAAAAAAACTTGTTATTACTTATTAAGGACTGATGAGAATACTATAACATGAAGTCACAGTACAACAGACCTTAAAATACAGTATGCTGTGAAAGAATAGCACACAGTGGAAGGAAGGCACCATTTATTTCAAATATCACTGCATACATTGGTTCAGCAAGTAACCAATGTCTGAGTTCAAGCTTTTTAAGGGCTCTGTCCGAAGTTTCCATAGTTTCTCATCTGCTGTGTTGCTGCTTGTTTATTGTCCAAAACTGAAAGCAGCAAACTCTTTCCAAAACAATAAAACCTGTGATCTTCTCCACGTACTTTCCCCAAAACACCAGTATGTTTACGATGCCTGTACTTTCTCACACAAATTGCAATAAGCAAACTTCCTCACACATAACACAGCTTTATTAGATATACAGATGGACAGCATTAAGAAACTGGTATGTTGACAGTTGTTTGCTGAAAGTTTGTAATTTTCCAGTAATCGTTTTGATTCTAGAGCGCAACTATCTGCATGCACACACATCCATAAATTTTTGCACATCTGTTTCCTGCTTGAGAGTAGTTCTTAGCATGGTGATCACTGTAGGGAGTATCCTCTGTGACGATGATGACCCTTTCCATGACTCATGCTATTGTTTTAGCACAACTCTCTTAGTCAGCCCTCTCCTGAGTTATGAGAAGTTACATAGGAATGCTTTACGTCTGTCTTGCCCACTTTTCTTGCTCAGTGTAAAGTTCCCTTGGGTTGTTTCATGCTTCTTTTCATTCCAGTAAACTTGCCATTATAGTTGAGCAGAAAGTTCCTCAGTTCCCCCAACATAGATTGAAACAAAAGCAAATGCCTTCTAGGAGCATTTTCTTGTCAATTTGCCCCTAAAATAAGCCAAGCAATGTGAGGTGACAGCTCATGATAAAAACTAGGGGTTTCAGTGAGCTGATTTAACAGAAGGGCGGTGGATAAGCAGCTCCACAGACCCCTGAGTGGTAAGAAGATTATTCTTTATCACACAGAATGCTCAGGATATTCAGTTAATGGCAACAACAAGCAGTAGGCTGATCTGCTGTAATCAAAGAGAAGTGCAAACAAATAACTCAAATGCAGAAAAAAAAAAAAAAATCTCATACCAGATTACAGAAAACAATACTGGGTTGCAGTCAAATATTGAAATAAATTTTACTTTTTCTTTTAGTTTCAGAAGATACCAAAGCAATCAAGAGAACTTTAGGAGGGCGTTATAGAATGATGTATAACCTAAACAAAACATCAAAAAATGCCTTATTTTTTCAAATATGATCTGATTAATCTTAAATCACTGCAAATCGACTTCCTTTGCAATCTTGTTTTTTTTTTTTTTGTTGTTGTTGTTTTTTTTTGCTGTTTTAAAAGTACTTTTGGATTTGGACTCTCAAAATCCAGAATGTCTCTTTACTGATTTGTTGTAGATTTTTAAAGTTTACCAAGCATGATTTCTTGCACTTTTACTTGAGAAATACTTTTATGAAGTAACACTACTCTTACCTCTGAACAATTTCTGGCTAAGCTATTTAGCTCTGGTTGCAACACTGAAGTAAGAACAAGCATGTTTGAACTAAAAATGCAGTAGACAAAGACACACTTCATGGCTGCCTTACTTGATACAATCAGTTGAACTTGTACCATTTCAAGATCAACTGAATATATTATAAACTATTTTCAGTGGTACTAATTTACGTTATTCTAACATATACATTACTCACTGCAATTACTGGTGTCAAATGTGATTTGGAATTGTGTATTTTCTGCCTTAATTCGTTATTTTATTAAGTAGGCATTTAATTTTACTGATATTCTACTTTGACTTTTAAAGCACGTAATTTTTTTATATAGCTTAATATGTTTATTTGTCTGGTTAAATATCCACAAATTAAATCGTACAGTTATGCTCAAACCATTACTGAGTACTTGAGTTGCCTTTTAACAAATACTTTTTATTCTAACTGGGTCGTTTTTTGGCTACTTTACCCACCTGGAAGAGGGACATCATACTTATTATCACATTCAACTAGCTATCAAATGAGGTAATGAATAAACAAATCAAAACAAAACGTCTGTCACCAACGAGCTTTATAATATCACACCTTATACATTGACTTTTAGGTGGAAATTTAGCTTCACAGAAAATGTGTTATGGCTTTCTGCAAACACTTATGGCTGCATGTTGGAACTGCACGCGCTCCATCTCCGCCCCGCCCTGAGCTCGTGGGGTCCCCCCTCTGATCTAAACCCTCGAGCAGATGAAAGAAAAGAAGCGGTTAAAGAAGGCGGGGTCCGCTGATTGCGTCACAGAACCCCTCCCTCTCACTTTAAATTTACAATTTTCTATGGGTACTGCCTGAGAGTCCGTGTGTGCGGTGCGCGCTCGAGCTATTGAACAGTTTTCGCTAAAGGAGACACACCTCGAGCCGAAGAAGTGTTCCGGAGACGCACTAATGTTGCTCGAACCACTTTGTCATTTTAAATAATAAACGAGCAGAGTTGGGAAAGTCGCGTTGGGTTCTACTTTGAGGTAGGTGTATGTGTGTGTGTCTGTGGTTCTTGTTTTTTTTTTTCTCTATCGTGACGGGTTGTTTTACAAGCGCACTAACAAAAGCAGCACGTTTCAGCTGTCTGTCCCACCCCGTCGCTATACAGAGTAAGACGCCGGAGGTTTTGGGGGGAGATTAAAAACCAAAAAGTAACGAGTTTGGATGGAGTAGAGGGAGAATGAGATGGCAAAACACAAACTCTTGCTTCATTGTCTGCTATTGTTGCGGCACAGGACTGTAGACACGGGACAGTAGAGCACAAACACGTTGGGCTGTTATTGTTCAGCTCATACAGACAGTAAGATATTTCTCAAAACCGGATGGCAGTTCAATCTTTAGGGGGGAAATGAATGGAGGAAAATTGACTTGTTTACTATCTCTGTTAGGCAGATACATAGAGATTATATTAATAAACATAACATGTTGAATCATAGTTTAACTCAGTTCCATATATTGAGGAATCGTTTAGTTGGAGGTAAGTCATAAAGCTATAGCCAGAAAAATATGAACGCATGTTTTTCATAAAAGGTTTATTTTTGATTCATCTTAGTCAAGTGGAGTGTGTGTTTCACAAAGCAATGAGTACTGTTCCCTGTCAGAGTTGACAAGCATGTGCTGTCTGTCACCAGGCAGCCTGACCAACTGTCAGGTGCTGTTTCTGCATTGTCTCGAAGTTGTGAAATTTCTGTATGCTTTCTGTCAAACTTTAACACTGAGCAAACAAGGGGTGGAGGGGGGAACCCAGCTGGTGCCAGAGTCTGTGTATTTTCTGGGTGGAGACTTTAGGGCATTACATTCTTGCAAACACTGGTAAACTTACTTTCAGGTGAAGTAGTTTTGAATCTGGATTATAAGGGGAGAAGTTGCAAAAGAAGAGGGTATGAGTAAGTTTTGAGCAGCGTGGTTGCACTTCGTCTGTGTGTTTAAAAAGAGGGGGGAAATTCTCGCACATGTGTTAGTCATTTGGAGAGGAGTTTGCTGAACGATTTACATCTGTTTTCTGATCTTTGAACCCCTTCCTTCCTTCTCCTTTCTCTTGTTTCTCTCGGTGAGCGTATCTTGCTTGTCCTGCGCTTCCAGTAAAGGCAGATGCTGTCGCTGTGTGATAGGTGGGCGTTTTTCAGCCAAACTGCTTGTCTGCTCCGTTATTATTATTACACTCCAAGGAATTTAAATATGTGAATGAAACTGAATAGTTTCCTAGCTGAAAATAGAAAGCATTCATTTGTGGCTCTGGTGAATGTGTTTGCACAGAATTAGGGTGTAGGTTAGGAAATGTGACCTCGAGAAAAAAGTTGGAAGTTTTAAGGTAGGGAATAGGTGCGTGTAGGTGCATGCGTGTGTGCGTGCGCATAAGAGGCGTATAACCAGCAGCCACACGTGTTGATGCTGTCCACCATAGCCCAGCTGATCTGTGTGATGGCATAACATTTCCATTGCTCAGCAGAAGGCCCTGATCCTTACAATCTGCAATGCAAACCCCAACTGTAATGTGTGAATGTTTAGGGTGCAGCTATGAACTTAGATTTGTGGTGACATTTTACGTGCTAGCAGTGAAAACTACCTTTTTTTTTTTTTTTATTTCTCTGATTAGTGAGCGTGTAAATGTGGTTTTGATGTTACCCCACATCTTCTGCCTGTTGGTTTGAGTTGGTACAGAAATACTTTGTGTGCAGACATTTGTTCCTCTTTCATCTGTTAAAACTGAGAACCAAAAGCCTGTATTTTTATTTATACCAAACTTGCATGGTTGATGCCAAACCTTTGCATAGTTTTTGCATAAAAATACAAATTTAAACTTGTCTGGTGATCAGCTACTAGATTTTGGAGAGACGATGGAACAACACCATGTCATTAATTATGAAACTGTTGAATTTTTCGACAACAGATTGCTCATCATTGCTTATTTTTCCCCAAACCAGTTAAGCAGGTTTAGTTTAGTTCGAAAATAGAAGTCTTTTCCTTCTATAATGTCAAGTTACGGATTTTGCTTTGAACTTTAAGGCACCTTTTGATTTGTTATTATGACATAATGTATGTCTTTCTAGTTTCCTTCAGCTGTATTAGATCTGTGACCAGGCCTCACATTTGTGGTAGAGATGCACAAATCAAGTTTATTCTCCCCGTTACTGATTTCCAGTTTTAATTGACACCTGGCCTACCAATTCCATTTCTTTTTCTTCTCATGACCATAACACATAAATTAGGAAAACTAATTGCTTCCACTTTCTTTGATGGAGGTAGTTGTTTTGAATCAAACAAATAAAAGAATTACAGGTTCATCAACACTTGTGCATCATTTGGTATTTAAGAAACCTTACCCAATCCAATCTCTGGCTGATTGACTGGTGCATCTCTACTTTGTATGTCAGTTGAGTGAGACATGATGCAACACAAACACAAGTGATGCAATCTCTGAGACCTCCAGCAGGCCAAAGAATCTGTTTACTTTAGTGCAGTTTTGTTGCTATGGTGCAAGATGATCACAATCCAGGAATTGATTGATGGCCATCCGATCACAGGCTTCTCTGTGTGTTTGCTTGAATGCCTAAGCAGGGAGTGGGGTCAAACAATTCATGTAAAAGCCAGGCATGCAGTGACTTGTTCAGTTGATTAACTTATTGAGTAGATACTCAGCATGCATACAAAGTACTGAAGCCAAGGCATGGATGTGCGCACCTAAAGACAGTGATCTTTCCAAGAGAACGGCATTGATTTTCCTGCTCTTATGTCAGAGCTTCAATCACAATAAAGCGCCATTACTGCACTTGCTGGTTTTGCATCATGCCCACGCGTGGACTCTAAATGCTTCCCTCTTTGAGGCTTGTTAGGCTGAAGGGAGGTTGGGGGTGAATGCGTCTTGTATTGAAGTAAGTACTGTGAGAAAGAATCAAAATTTATGACTTCATGTACATGCAGGAACAGGCAACTAGATAAGAAAGTGTTCTCTTTCTTATTCAGAAGGCAGGAGTCTGACGTTTTCAGTTTATATTCACAGCAAGCGAAAGCTGAATGCGGATTTAAAAAAACTACATAATTACTTTCTCCTTTAAATACTATTAGAATTGTTCATGTCCTTTTATGTTGTATTTAGTAAGTCACCAAATCTGAGTGAACAAAGAATCTTGATTTTTGGTTTTTTGGTTTCTTTGTTACTTCACAGTCTGTGTGCACGTGCCCACTTCTTGCACCCTTGTATGTTTGTTTGTGTGTGTGTGTGTGTGTGTCTGCCAGGTTTGTCTGGTTGCTCAAGGTAACAGTTGTTATTGGGGTTTTCTCTGCTGGCATGTAAACAAAGAAGAACCTTCCTACCGCTCCCCGGTGCCCCCTACAGCCAATGAGATTTGAGGTCCCAGCTGGGTTCAGCCAATAGGCTGCCAGGATGGGCGGGACTCTGCTCCATGAGGAGAAAAACAGCAGTTAAGCACAAAGCTTTGAATCTGGAACTGGAAGACACAGCCATAACAAAGACTCTTTCCGTACAACTAAACAACCCAACAACTCCTAAGCAACACACAACATGGCAAGAGAAGTATACTACCCATCAGACGTATTCACACCCCTTGAGCTTTTCACCAGAATTATTTGTATTTATCTATATATCAATCATTAGGACAGACAGCTGAAATAGCTGCATGAGGAGGTTCAAAAAATTATTTGTCAATATGGCTAAAAACACATCACAATATCAACATTTCTTATTAATTGATCAGTTGATAATTGATTAGTTTTGAACATCCAAGGTACTGCCAAACTAGTTATGTAACCTTTTCTCTTTTATACACAATTTCCTCTTGAGCTGTTGTACTCATTTTCTCCTTTCGCTCCACCCTGTTCTTTTTTTATTTTTAAGCAGTTGTGGGGCATGGTGGCAAAACATGAAATTGCTCTGACATCTGAGGAATACTGTACGTATTGTGTGAATCGCACTGTCGGCAGATGGTTCAAATTTTATAGTCGAGCGTCCTTATTTCACAGATTTTTCATGACAAATTCCTTTATTTCCCACAACATGAATGGATGGCAAGTTTGAAGAGCTAGTTGGGTGCCTAGCCCCGTTTCTTCTCCACTGGGGTAGACACTGCACACCTCCAGCTATATATGCAACTCTAGGTCAGAGTTCCTTGATCACGTCTATCACAATAGATATCATTATCCCTTCCTTTGGAGGACTTAAGACAAATGTAAAAAGATGTTTAAAGCCTAATATTTTCTTTTTGATACATAGTTATGTGCTACTTTGTGTTGGTCCTTTACTTACCATATAAATGACATACATGAAAGTTTGTAGTTGTAACATGACAAAATGTGAAAAAGTTCAAGTGGCATAACTACTTTTTCATTACAGTGCATTAATATTGCAGTTAGAAGCCTGATATGAAATATTTAAGCAAATGTTTACATCAAAGTCCACCTGTTTTTGTAGTGTTGTCCCTGTTTGTCTGGATTCAATGCAGTTGTCATGCTCATCTGTCTTCTGATGAATCCACCTGTTCTCAATAAATCTAAATATATATACATACAGGAGCATGTGTCGGGGCCAGCTGTGAAACGGTACAGAACAGCTTTTTGTATTTAACTCACAGTTGTGACCTCAGCCATCCTCCCCTTTTCCAAACTGTGACCCTTCACCAGTTATTCAGGACAAGTGTTTAAGCTAGTAGTTTGACTCCCACGACTAGGTCTATGCGGGTGCTCCTGTTTCTGTTCATGCTTGCTGTTGTGTGCCCACAGCAATAATCAGTGTGCCGGATCATCACATTCCTTCTGTGTGACTCAAAGTCATGTCTGTGCTTTTTGAATCCATCCCTTTCTGTCCATAATCTGCCTGACTGTGGGGCTTGTACAGTCTTCACACAAGCCATTAAGTCATTTCACACAAACCATTGTGTGAAATGACTTAAGTCAGCAATGAACTGAACTGAAATGCCAAACAGTTTTATTTTTAACTTTTAAAAAAAGGTGTGATTAAGTTATGTTTCACGTTTTTAAGGTCCTACCCTTGTGCTACAATACCTAAATAATATACATGTTCCACAGCTATGAAAACGTTTTAATAAAGGAGGTTTAGGGGTATGCTTTCAATCAAAAAGGATGAATAGGTTGGGGTTAAAACAAAAGTTAACACAGTTAAGAACTATTTACTAACTTACAGTTGAAACCAGGAAACGCTCAGTTAAACATAAGAAATAGTCATATTTCCAAATGTGAAAGGTTGTTTAATTGGGGAACAAAATTTTATTTGCATGCAATGTTTTAACGAGAAATAAAGTAATGTTATAAATAACTGTTCCTTTTTTGGGGGGTCTGTTATCAGAAGTTTGCAGATTGTGCTGTAGAACAGTAGAGTTTTTATCACTTACTATTTCACGTTCAAAGCTTTGTGATCTGATTTAACAATGCTCTTGACCTCTGAATAAAGACAACTTCTTACTCTCTACTTAGATCCACTCTGCTGTTTCAAGAAATCTTATACTTGGTGTCTGTTGTTTATAAAGGTCAAAATACTCAATGATGTCTTTTTGACATATTTGAACTTATGTCATCTGCATAAAAGAAGTCTTGGTCAAGAAAAGCAACAAAAGAAAAGTGTCTTTTGCAGACAAGTTCACAATAAAAAAAATTCAAAACACTGTTGAGTTGACTAACATGGGTTTAAAAAAGGCAGGCGGGCAAAATTTTCTTTTTTGAATATAATAGGGCAGTAAAACAGTGCTGCGGTTGACCTTTAAAAAAAAAAAAAGAAGTCGTTAGGTTAAACAAAAACGGGAACAAAAGAGTCACATTGAAGTCTCTGCAGTTATTGTTTAATTCTTCCTAATTTTCAATGGCCCTTTGTTTATGAAACTCATGTAAAGTTTACCTTTGAGTTTGGAAGTATGACACGTCTCAAATTCTAGTATTACTCTATGATCTACAAAATTATCTGCATCAAGTCTAGCCTTTGCACTGATGAGATAATGAAAATTGTTATTCTCACAATAGAAATTGGTAAAGTTTTTTCCCCTAAATGGGCTTTCTGATATTTGAAATGGCTAATTTCTTCAGCTATATAATTAAGAGCTGAAGCATTATACAATCTTATTGTAATGAGCAGGGATGCAGAAAGGTGTTTCCTTGCTTCAACCCAGGTGATTTCAATTGACAGGTGTTTGCTGAACTGCAATCAACTAAATCCAATATGCAGGGAAACATCTGAAACATGCTGGGCCGTGCGCCTTGAGGACCAGGGTTGGGAAACTGATTTAGAGAACATCTGTTGATGTTGGTTCTCAAGTCATAAACAATCCCACTAAATAGCGCATTATTAAGGCAAGCCATCTACTAAGTCGGCATTTGAAAGCTTTGCTGTCAAGTCCAAACAGCACAGCTTGTAAGGAATGATGCACAGGCACGAATATTTAAGTCCAGATCCAGTAGAAAAACTAAAATTGCATGTGAAGTCTGACACAAAAGTTTGCTGTCTAAAGTTAGTCTAAGAGTCGCAGAACTTAGCATGCTTTGACTGAATGCTCTTCACCAGCAGGTCATAATGTGGCTGGGTTCCATAGCTCACTATAAAGCTGCCTTATTGCCCCTTTATGTATCTCCAGACATAAACATACTACACAGCTGGAAACTGAACTGTCACATGACTCAATGAATTATTGTGGGTATTGCAGCGCATTTGCTTGTCAGTGCTCAGTGAACCCTAAAACATTGGACTGTAAATTTCCCACACCCCATTCATCTCCCTGGTGACATTGTTGCATTGTGGGAGAAGAGATGGCTGTTCTGTAGAGGTCAGTACATGACGAAGCCCACAGAATCCCCCTGCTCTTCTTCTCCATTGCTGCATACCCCCAACTCTAAGGCAGGAAATGCAAAACAGATCTCTACCCCCAAACTCCCAAGCATGCTTTTGAAGAGACATATTTCTCTCACTACTCTCCCCCCTTAATTTTTGATACTCTATAGCCAAATCCAAATTTATGACTTTTAATACATTAGACAAAGATAACACTATATTTTGAACAACCAATCTTAAACTTAAAGTAATCTCTAGTAGAGTAGTGCTCACAGATTATAAACAGCCAGCCACATTTCTTCTGGGATGTGTTTTCACAGGGTAGTCTTGTGAATGAGCATGTATGAGCACAGGATTCTTGGAAATGATCTCATTGTTATGGCTCAGCCTTCAAATCTCAGTCACTCGTTGAGTTTTTACAGGACTCTAACTCGAATACACTCTTGCTCTCCTTCCTCGTGTCCCTCCTGAACTGTCAATTAAAAGGCCATCTATCTATGCGTTTTAACTCGGGCCTCCTCTTATTTATGGCTCATTGGCTGCTTCATTAACGGACAGGCTGGGAGATGCGTAGCCGGATCCGTCCAGTTTGTAGCACGCAGCAAGAGGGAGGACAGTTTGTATGTGACACCTCAGGGAGAGAAAGAATAAGAGGTGGGGGTTGCTTTAGGGGGGTTTGATGACGTATTTTCCCCCGAGGGGGTGGACTTCCCATCTGTGAGTGGGTAGGCGGATAGATTAGGGGAAGACGGAGAAGGGATAAGAAGCAAGGGACTGAGAAAGTATAGATAATAGAAAACATGTGAAACATGTTCTAACTTGATCTGTTTACCACTCAGTCTACTGTCACAGAAGTGTTTCTTTCTCATAAAACCTCTAAAAACAAATGCTTTGGCTGTTAAAATCTTCACGGTTGACTACATGGGTGTGGTCTCCCATGTGTTCATGACCAATGACAGCTGACTGCCCAACCCCACCCTTTGCTGTTCTGTTTGTCCCTGTTTCCTTGAAGACAACTGTGGGCTCAGATGGTGAAGAGGGGCACAAACTACTCTCACTACCCTGATCCTCTCTGTTCTGGAAATCTGTAGAAGGAAGAAAAGAGGGGCCATTTATGACTGAGAAAGACAAGTACAAGGCCAATATTGGCCTTGTATTTTCCTTTTCCCCAGGCTGCCTACCCTGGCAGAGATCACAACATAATTCCCCTCATATAATTTATTTTCTCTTGCTTCTTTTTCCTATTGATTGACTTTTGAAACTTTCTTTCCATGTGTCTCCATAGTTTTTATATGGCCAGTCTTTTTTAGCGTTCCTTCCCATCACGAATAATCTTTGAGAGCAAAGAGTGCCTTTTGTACTCATCATTCAGCAGGTTCAGAATGGACATATAGATGTAAAAGACTTAAATGAAAATTATGTCACTCACCGCTGCCACCCTATAATACTTTCTGTTTAGCAGGTTGAATTGGATCTCAGTACAACTCTAAATGCATTATGGATACAGACTTCAGCAGCCATAATTTGCTCACTGTGCATTATGCCAATGTAACGGTTTACTTTCCAAAGTGATTTAAAGTTTTACAACTAAACATGGCATTAATTAGAGTTGCACAATATAATAAACTGCAAATGAAACTTACAGAGATGTGATGTTTGAAAAGTTATATTTCAAATGCTATGCATTAAAATTGTGCTTTCCTGTTAGATTTTGCAATTTGTGTGATTTTTGCATCAATTGATGTCATGGTTGCACAATGTAATAACACAATGATAATGCTATGTTTGCTTAATGTCATGCAGCACTCTTATCAATGTACTTGCAGAGCTCAAGATAGATCCTATGGCTTCTGTTTTTGGTGAAGATGCTCAAAACAGAAAGATAATGATGTCTGGTTCTCTTTGACTTACTGATTCCTGTTTTGACTGATTCATTTTCCCCCTGAGGTCTACAGCACTTAAAAGACAAAGATGTGCTGTATACTTTGATATAGTTTTGAATTCAATTAAAAAAATAAGAAATGGCTAGTTGTTGGTTGATGTTAACAAGCTGAAAATGGTATGAGTTCCCACTTTTTGCTAGTTTTAGTTTACGTAAAAGGGACATTGTACATAGAAGAATATTCTCAGTGGATGATGAACAGGTGAGATTCCTGTTCAGTTAAAATTCTAGACAGAAAATGGTGAGATATTTTGCTGATTTAGATTTGTTTTCATTTTTTAAAGTCATACATGATTTTACAGAGAGATACAGAGAATCAGTTGTGATTAAAAAAGTAGAATGTCCAAAAAATATACATATATATATTTTTTACATTTTTGTATCGCTTCACTGCTGAAACACAATCAGAAGTGTTGATACCAATGCACAAAAGTGTGAGAAGGTGCCAAATTGGTAGATTTTAAATGAGTAGATGCTTAGTTGCTTTGCTTCCCTAAGCGTAATGTTATTATCCTTTCAGTAGTCTAAAATCACTTTTTTCCACACAACTTACTCAACTATATAATGTTCTCACCTCCCAGAGGAAATGTTAGTCTTGTTCAAAAAAAAAAAAAAGTTTTGGTAGCGGCATGAAAAGTTATAAGGACTTTTTTGGCCTACTCCAAGAAGCGAAAGACTCCAGGGTATTTTATAAGATAAAAGATTATATCAGCTCAGAGCCTTTTGCATTATGCACTGAAGTTTAATCTGTGGGGTAGATTAGGCAAATTAAGTCTTCCACAGTGTCAGCTATGGCCATCACTGAAGTGTTGGAGCTTCACTGATCAGACATTAGTCTACAAAGGAGTCAATTAAGGAAGTGTACTTAAACTGCATGGAAGGAAAAAACAGTTTGTATTATATGTTTTAAAATAATATCAAAAGTAATGTATTGCACATAACTATTTTATTTTCTCTCATTGGTTTAAAATGGTGGACTAAGTCCTCCCATCTGATTGAATCAAACATCAGTCACTGAGTTTGGATGCGGTGTGCAAATGGCAACGTTTCACTTTACCCACTTTAAAGTTAACACATTTTATGAGCTGCTACTCAGAATGAAAATAAACTGAAATGATCAGAGCTGTAACCAAACTTAAAAAGTTTGTGTAATCTGTAGCTGTTCTAGGGTCATTTCTGGTGGTGCTTTTTCTATATACTCACTTATTTATTTTTATTACTGGGAATTTTGATATAGTTTCTAGTGGTTAATGTTTTTTGTTGATTAACCACTACAATTAAAACACTTCAAGCTAATATTGCATTTTAAAAACTGTTTTTAAAGACATTTATTTCAGTTTAACATTTATTAAGTCATACATTGCAGCTGATTCCATTATAACTCATTCTTCTTTAGAGCTGTGAAATCGAATGAAAATATTAATAGTACCGTATTACTACCCCTACTTTAAGAAGCACTGAAATTAGCTTGTATGATAAATGTAAGCTGCTGTTGGCTCATGCAGCTGAGCTAACCACATATGATGCAATCCGTTGGCACAGCACAGGCACTCTGCCGCCCTAAGATCGCTCCCTTCTATTAGCTCTAATGCAGACTGCAATCATTGGGCATATTTTCACACAACCACAAATGCAAAACTGACTGTTGATTTGGTTCCTTTTCTATCAAACAACCTTGCTTTTTATTTCACTTTTATGCAGAAAGAACAGAAGAATCATGTTATTTAACCAACACCCTGGATGAATGTTTTGTAACAGTTTTTTTCCCCTTTCTACTTCTGATTGCAGTATTCAAAATAGGATATTTTCTATCATTAAACTCTAAAGTTTTAAACAAGATCTCAGTCGAGCATTTGGAGGACTGAAGGGAGAGTTTGAAATTAAACCTTCTTTTCTGGTCTCAGTGCTGACCCACTTTTTCTTCTTAGTTTCTATTGGTTTAACCTACAAATCTTCTCGTTTTATCTCTGAATGCTCGAGCATAGTAAATTATCCGAACTATCTTCTTCGTGGATATCTTGGAGATTGTCCCTTTGAAAGGCTCATTATCTGTTTTTGCCTGTCTCTGTAGTTAGGGTGTGTCTCCAAAACTAATAAACAATCTATTTTAATGGAATCCTGGAAACTGAAGTAATCTTTCACCCACAACGTCTGCAGTTTTATGTACATCATAAATTGCTTTATTTAATGCATGGATTGAGTTTCGGAGAAGTGGAATGAAATTATATTTTCCAAATACAAACTTTTCTGGGACATTTTGCTGTTCAAAACATTACAAAGCATAAAAGCTGTGTGCCTTAAGAAGCCATCAAAAATTGTCTGCATGGATTTTGCTATTTCTAGTGGCTGCACCAAAAGGGACATAAAATAAAAACATTTTAAACATCTAATTATAAGTCTGGCTTTAAGAATCACTCCAATTTGAGGGTGCAGGTTCCTTTTGAACTCCCTATGTTACTTCCTCTCTCTCCCTCGGGCACAGAGGAAGTAGCAGCAGATGTGTTGCGCTTTAACAGACACCGTGACAACACTACAGGTCTTTAAGTTCCCTCTGCATCAATACAAACCACCCAGGATGCACTTCACAGCTTAATGAACTGCTACACATTCTCACCATCTCAGTTTATCCTGTGACCACAATGTCTTATTATACAAAGAGGCAGTCATGTTATTTTCTTTATTAATTACAAGAGTTGAGATGTCTGGTTTTTGGCAACTGATGTAACATGCTCTAAACATATAATAAAAGTGGAGAGTCGTGCTTTTATGATTTTAAACTGTGGTTCCCAAAGTTTTATTACAAGTGTTGCATTGGTAAAGAGTCTGTCATTTTTCCAAGTTGTGCCATCCTATCAAACATTTTTAAAACCTTCTCGTGTTTTTTTTATTTTGGATCCATTCTCGTGTCCTGTCTTCAGATGTTAACGTAACACAGCATAAGTAGTTGCTCTCATTTGTTCTTGCTTTTCCTCAATCTGTCTGTCTTCATACATGCTGGGAATCATAGACATTTTCTGCACTTTGTTTTATTTATTTATTGAAGTTAACTTTGGTTTGCTTGAACATCTGGTTTCTTTTAGCTTTTTGTTTTACATTAAACAAAGCCATTAGCTAAAGCCTGAGGTCCATCTGAGGAGTGATGAAGCTCAGGTTCCACCACTGCTACTTTCATCATAGTTTATAAAAACTTTATGCAATGAATTTGCTGAAAATGCATCAGAAGATTTCTGTCTGAGGCATTTAAGGCATTTCATAGAAACCACAAAATCATCATGACCAACTGAAACATGTTGTTTTTCTCGCAGCATAAATTCTGTTTAGAACAATGATATTGTAATTTACCTTGCTTTGTTCATGTTGGACTTTTTTGTTATGCAACCAACATGATTTAGTTGCTGTGATGCAGTGACACTGACCTCTAGTGGTTTCTGTGTATCAATACACTGGTCTTTTAAATCTAGGCCATGTTTTGAATTTGTGGATACACTCCCCCCTCATGCTTGTTATCAGCACGTGTAGTGAAACGCGTTTTTGGTTGAAACTGGCTGTGATTGGCCCGCTCACTGTTTGTTTTCAGTCTGTCCTCATCGGTCACAGACTGTGACCTATCAGAAGCTGCATGACGAGGCAACATTTTGAAATCACAAGCACTGACAACAAAAATGCTGTTGGTTTTCAATGATTCCTCAGCCAGCCTGTGAACAGAAATGTGCATGACTTTGTCTGCTAATGAAAGATGGTTCCATCTCATGTATACAGCCACTGTTGGACTAAATGTTCTTTTAAAAGGTTTTTTAATCATACCATGTCCAGTATTGTGCTCACCAACAGTTCTTTGTTGTATAAATCAATGATTGAGTACAGAAATAGTTTCCTTATTGATGAAGGATTGCTCCCAATTGATTGGTAGAGATGTCTATTGAAAGTGAAGGGGACAGAACAAATGAGGGCGGGAGCAGAGACAGAGTGTGTGTTGGTGTGTGTATGCGACAGAGAGGCAGAGAGAGAGAGAGCTAGCTATAAAACAGACTTTGGACTCCAACCAGCTCAGTCAGAGACAGCTGTGCAGGACGAAGCTCTGCTTCTACTTGAGGCTCATAACATTCTGACAAACGCAACGTGCTTTAATTCCTTTTCCTGGAAAACAGATTTTCAATCAGAATAAGCCAGGATGGCGACCATGTTCAGATATCCTGTCTTTCCTCATCTGCAGGGTGAGTTACTTTAGAAATCAGTTCTGTACAGTTTGTACACTTTGTTTTTATAGTATTTATTAATGGATTTCTTAAATCTTTTCTAATGCTTTAATACATTTTAAAGGAGGAAACTAACTTTTACGCTGTTCCATAAGCATCTTTGAACTGTCTGTCCAGATTTAAGATGTGCAAACAGTAGCTTCAATAAAAAGTTATATATTGTGAGGTTAAGCATACTCTGATAAGGATAGCAATCCAACTTGCAGTAAAACGATGATTATATCATGCTTGATAAATAAATGAATGAGAAACATTTTCCCACACACCAGCTGAGCCGGTAATTGTTAAATTGCATAACTTCCACCTGAAGGTGTACAAAAAACTTTTATTTTAAATGGGGTTTTTTTGTTGTTGTTTTAATAGAATAGTTATTTGTTAATTAACTGTTAAGTATGGATCTTGGCCAAATCTTTATATTGTAATATTTATCTATATGTGGGAATTAAATAGCCCTTATTTTGTATAGTTTATTAACCTTTTGGCCAAAGGTCCATAAGCAACATCTGGAGTTTAAAACCTGCATCAAAATGTATTTGTGTCTGATTATGTGCTGTCTGGGTAAATCTGTTGTGTTGCAGATGTTTCTTTTACCACTTGACAGGAGAATGAAATGTTCAACCTCACTCAGTCTGGAACAATTATGTAATGTCGACACCGAGTCCCCTGATGTCAATTCAGAAACTTATGTCAGAGTTTTCGGAACAGGTTTCCATTAGGATTTAAAAAGATTGATTTTTTTTTTTTTTTCTCTCTTTTTTTTTTTTTTTTTTTAAAGTTTCTCTCCTATATTTATACACATTGGTTGTTATGATTTGGTTGCAGGATTCTGGTTTGTTAGAGAGCATGATTATTGAATGCTCATTTCATTTATATAGGTCTGTGTTTATTGTATTAAATAGACCAAAAATGAAAGCTCCACTTTAAAATGTCTATAATCTCTATAGATTTTTAAATAAAATAAACAAAATAATCTGCATATTTTAAAATAAAAATATAACCTATATCATTATTATCAGTATATCTTATGTCTTATTATCAGTTTATATTATAATCACATAACCTTAATGTCCAAAAATTGCTAATATGAGTTTGCTTTTTTTTTTTTTTTTGTATCTAAATCCATTTCCCAGCTAGACTTGTCACAACTTGCCATTTTCTCATTGTCGTCTGTCTCTGCAGATCCGTGTGATCCTGGAAGGAGTGTCATGGCAGAACCGGACTACCTGGAGGGAGACTGTGATGAGCTCATCCAACCCAAAAAGCTGATTAATCCAGTCAAGAGCTCCCGAAACCACCAGGACCTACACAGAGAGCTTATTATGAACCAGAAGAGGTCAGGAGATGAATAAAAAAGCTTTTCTTGTGGATAGGAACCGTTTTTATTAGTTTGTGACTGCAATAAAATATATCAAAATGTGAATCCCACGTATTTTATAGATAGTGATTCATTCATTTATGGATCAGTAAAACTTTCTAGTTGGTTATTACCTTGGTAATGTCATAACAATCACAGAACAGGGGGAAAAACCATTAGACTGCATCCAGATCCTTGATAATTTAGTTTCATCTTTACTAATGGAGGATGACTGAATCCAGTTAACATCCCTGCTGGTGTTCTAATCATCTGCACACAGAGCTGGTGCTTTTGCTGTGTCACTTTGGCTGAGCTCACTGATTCAACCTCCAGCAGCATCATTAATTGGCTTAATATGCAAAACTTTCACCAGAAGTACTAAATAAAAAATAAGTATTGTCAAAAATAGTTAGGTAAAAGTCCCACGCAAATGTAAAAGCACCTGATTGCTTGTTGTTTTAAGGCGATATGAGCGCCCATCTGTGTGAATGTAAATGCACATGTTCCAGCACCTGTGATCATCCTTTCAGCATTGAATGTTTGTTTTTTTCTCTCACTGTGCAGCAGTGGCCACTTTGTGCCTGAGCTATAAATAGCAATGTAAATACTCATGATGCTGACAGCTGCTCCATCACAGCATCCCTGCTCTGTCTTTGAACAGGTCAAAGACTGGGATCCAATTTTGTAAAAATGAAATTACAATAGAATTTAGTGGGAAAAAATTGTAATACTAAGTTGACTTTCTAAATGGTGCAGAGTATTGTTTCTATGGGTCTAGATAGGCTGAAGTGGGATTTTTGGGGGAGACGAAATGGTTTGATTGGGCTTTTAGTGCATTCTGATATAAAGAAATGTTGCTTTCACAGTGGATTAGTCATACTGATGGTGGTGTGGAGGAGAGGCAGGGAGGGGTGCGTGGATGCATGGATGGATAGATGGGTAAAAAAGAAAAGAAAAAACATGTTATGTAATCAAGATTACAAAACAGTCTCCAGCTGAGTTCCTTTCTCTGCCTCTGCTACCTTGGTGACAGTGACCCTACCCCACACAAACCCTTAAAGAGCAATGTGTGAGAATGTCAGAAATTGAGTCCCTTTTTGTTAGAAGATGTGCACTTGGATGAGGGTGTGGGTGGGAAGGGGGGGTTGAACGGCTACTGATTATGTAAAAGCAGAGTGATGTAAGCATCGTTACAGTCTGTCCGTCTGTACTGGAAACCTTAAAGCTGCCCAGTCAGATCTCTTATCGTCTGTTTCGCCTCAGCATTGCTAAGTGCTTTCATAAGACATAAAAAAAAACCAGGCAGATTAACTGCAGCAATGACTCTACAGAAAGTGACGTCTTTTTGTAAATTAGCTCCCGCTGCGTCTTGGAACATTTTGAACCCAGTTATGTAATCCGTAGGATCTAATCATGCATTTAATTAAGATGCTGCTGGTGCTGTACTGTGGGCAGGTAGAAAGACTTTCAGTCAGGATTCAGTTCAGAAAGCAAAAGGTCACGAGAGAAATCTGATCATCTGAATCAGAAGGTTTTTAAATTAAAATGACAGCTAGACTATTATGAAGCACAGCCTGTCACAGTAATAAGTGATGTTGTTGTGGGAGCTTTGTGTGTCGTTTTTCTCTTTTCCAGTCAGTCTCTCTCCTTATTCTTCTGTTTAACGATCACACCTCTCCTCCCCCACATTTTTTTTAACTTGGAGAAGTTTGGTAGATTACATAACTTTGCTCCTCTTGGCAAAATGTTCTCACATTTTCTTAAGATGACTTTCTTAGTCATGCACCAATCCCTCTAGTTTCCCTTTAGCTTTTTTGAGATAATAGTAGGATAGTTTACAATATACAAGCAAGCTACTACAGTGCCTTGCAGAACTATTCATACCCCTTGAACCTTTGAGTATTTCGTTACTTTTCCAGCTGAAGACTTTCATGTATTGTCAGGATTTATTGTGACCGACACAAAGTAATGCCTAGTTGTAAAGTTGAAGAAAAAGAATGCACATAAAAAAAATAATTCTTCATAGAAATAAAATGTTAAAATTATAGTGTGAGTAAATGTCCATATGCACCACTTTCTGCTATTGTAGAGCTAGTGAAGACATACCCCAAAATACTACAAAAGCTTGATTCAAGGGAGTAAATATGAACCTAGAATTTTTCAGATTTTCATTTGTCAGAAATTCTGGAAAACAATATATTGTTTTCATTCATTTCAATTATGTGCTCATTTTTTAATGCATATAATCCCACTTAGACACATTGAAGGTAGTGTTAATGGAATAAAATGTGAAAGAGTTGAATGGGTGTGAATACTTTTGTTTCTCAGGCACAATCTCCAATTGCCTTAAAATCGGAATTTTTTGAAACATGATTGTCATGTAATCCAGATGATGTAACACAGATATAGTTTACTAACTAGAACGAGGTCATGATGTTCATCTCTTCTGAATAAATCTCCTAGAAAATCGCCCCCTAAATGCGGCCCGGAAATTCCATAAGCTTTTAGTACCACAGATTTGCTAAAGCTTGGTTTGTGAAACATGTTGTCTCTTACTGATTTGTTGCTCTCTCTATCTGTTGTAAAGGGGCCTTGCTCCTCAGAACAAGCCAGAGCTCCAGAAGGTTCTAGAGAAGAGGAAGAGAGAACAAGTTATCAAGGCCCAAAAGGAGGAACAGGAAGCTCACAAGAAGAGAAGCGACCTGGAAATAGAGCTCATGAAAAGACAACAGAAACTAGAGCAGGTAAATCTTCTAACATATAACTCTTTTTTTTTTTTTTTTACCTCTCAAAGTTCATTTTTAATGGTACACTGATTTATTTGCTTTCTTTATTTCCGTTGTCCAGCTTGAACTGGAGCAGCAGAAAATTCAGGAGGAGCAGGAAAACACCCCTGAGTTCGTGAAGATGAAGGGCAACCTGCGCCGCACCAAGCAGGAAGCTGGCGGTGAAGAGCAAGCCACCTAAAATCCAGCCGGGATGTCTGGGTCTGGCTGACTGAGAAGCCAAGGAGTGTGTGTTGTGTCTGTGGTAACACGGTGGTGACCTGACCAAGATGAGCCTCTTGGCGTTCCCTTACCCAGCTGTTCCTTCCTGCAGCGAGGAGAGAGACTTTAGAGACTAAAGACCCCCAACCCCTTCTTTCTTCCTGCAATGGACCGCCAGCACTCGCTCCTCTCCAGCAGTACGCAGCCCCCCAACTCACAGGAGGCACCTAACACAGACATGTTACACGCTTTTCAACACAGGCCAGCAAGCTTCCAATGAGCTCTACTGGAGGAAATGAACCAAACCCAATCTGTCTTTGCTCTTTTTCTCCTCTGCGAGCTGTTGTTTCTGTTTCCTGTTATCAGTGTTGTCATTATTGTTTTTGTTGCTCATATTCACAATCATAGAAAAATCAAAAAGTGGACACTGGATGGACTCTTAAAGCTGTGTAAAATAAAAGCCAAACAAATGTGCTTTTTGTTATTTATGTTGGTAGCTTTTAGCCCAGGTGTAGGGAAGGACACTTTTAGTCATTCTGTGTTTTATTTTGTTTTACAGCATGGCATATAAAGCCAGAACAGGACAAAGGGAGTATGAGGTTGTGTGAAAATATGCTTTATTGTTTTTTTTTAATTGTACATGATATTTCCTCAGCTAATGCAATTTTAAGCAATAGTAGAACTCCTAGGCATGAGAGGGATTGTTTCTTTATATATTCTATTATTTTGTATGAAAAAAATGTGTTACAATAAATAATTTACATTTTATTTGGCTAACATGCATGTTTGTGTTCTGTGTGGGTAAAACCATGTAAGCCATTGGGAAAACTTGCTAATCCAACATAGGAGGGCCCGCAAAGCCAAAGACTCTGAGATGACAGTCTTGTCTATTCACTTGTAATCCTGCAAGGAACAAGTGGGCATAGAAAATGGTTAATTCTAAAATAAGTATCCCTAACAAGTCAACAGCCTGATGAACTCAACAGCCTGATGAACACTGTTGGTTTTCCATTTGATTTCACACATAACTGTTCATTATATTGGAAATTGATATTTTGCATCACAACTATAATATTTGTATCAATTATGTTCACAGTAAAATAGCATAAATATAATATACTGTATATATATATATATATATATATATATATATATAATTTCTGTTCACTAACATGAAACTTAAAATCTGAAGAATTCCATTAAGGTTGGATTTGGGATTTGGGGTGGAAAAATACCTTTCATAAATTGAGTTTTCTATGAAATTAGAATTAAATCTAAGATTTTGATACAAAGTATCAAATTAAACAAAAGTAATCAACTAAATATTAGCAATGAACCTAGATTTTAATAAATAAAAAAAAATTGCATTTCAAATCCAATTTGCAGTAATGAGTGTAAAATAAGTTCTGAAATCGTGAATATATTTTCATCATAGGTGGTCGCAAAAGTTCAAGGTAAAATTTGCACATGTAAATGCAGATATGTGTCAGCATTTAATACAGGAGTATCAACAAAAACACAATTATCTACTTTGGGTATTTTAGATTCCATAAAGAAATCTTAGCACTGCTTTAAAAAAATGTTTACTTGTACTTCAACCATGGCCAGTGGATGGCAGCAAAGCGCCTTTGACATCACTTAACACACCGCAGAGTAAGTAGAGTCCCTCGCTCATCAGATAGCGGCAGAGATGGCCGCCTGTGGTTTGTTCCGCTCATTTTCTTCAAACTTTTCCACAGTTTGGCCTTTACTTACCCGCTCACCGCTGCTCTCTCCTCTGAGACTGGCACCTACAGCTTATAATGGGAGAACACTAGCTTCTTCAAGCCGATTATCAGCAGGTATTTGTCCCTGGATTTGTTTAGACGACTAGCACGTTAGCCCACAGTCTACATAGCAGCACCAACAGGAGGGGGAAAGGACATGGTAGAATGTCAGCTCTGCTACATGTGTGGTTATCACATGCACCAAAGACTACAGAGTCTGTTGTTTTGTCTTACAGCACTTAAATTCACAGACAAACACGAATGGATTCGAGTAGAAGATAACGGAACAGGTACAGTCGGCATCAGCAACTTTGCACAAGTAAGTTTCCAGTCTCCCACATGCCCTGAAGTAAATGATTTCAGAGTGATCTTTGACCCTGTTGTCGATCACTTGCAGGAGGCGTTGGGAGATGTAGTCTACTGTGGACTACCAGAGGTGGGAACACAGCTTGCCCAGCAGGGTAGGAAGTTTTCTACATGGTTTTGTGAACCCAGTTGCATAAACTGGATAGTTTTAGCAGTGATTCTTTTTTTTTTTTTTTTTTAAACATCACATGTTACTGCTTCATAGGAAACACCAGCTAAATGCCAGAAAAATGATAATTTTCTGTTAGAGGAAGACTTTTCTGGTAAATGGTTAAAATGACTGGTTGCTACCAGCCATGTTTATAATACTGGTTCTTGAAAGAGTCATTTTAGTTTAGATGTCAATTATCTAAACTTGACATATTGCTTTTGAACTACATCAATGAGCTTACATGGCACAGTTTAATGAATAAGTCATAAATATATGTGTAACTTAAAAAAACTCAGAAATGTCTTTTAAATGGAACCATTTATCTTTTTAAATTATTTACTGTTCAAACAATTCAGAATAGAAAACAAAGTTAAACTTTATTTAAAATTATTGATTTGCATATATATTCATGTTCCATTTATTTAAACAGCTGTGTTTTAATTTATTAAGAGTAAGACCATTTTATTTGTGCTATGCATTAGCATATGCTACACAAAATGGGCTACTGGACAGGGATTTCCCTACAGCTAAGATATGGAAATAATAATTCTAAAAACATTTATATATATATATTTTCTCAGATGAGTTTGGAGCTCTGGAAAGTGTCAAGGCAGCAAGTGAACTTTATTCACCCTTGACTGGAGAAGTTGTAGAGGTCAACACACTACTGGCAGACAACCCCGGTTTGGTCAACAAATCCTGCTATAAAGATGGTGAGTATGCTTACAAACTAACTGCACGTCTGTCTAGCTGACGCCTTAAGCTCTGTAAAAAGGAGATAGTTCTTGTGTTCAGTGAAAAAGTATGTTGAGTTGCACAGTTTCTTTTTCATATGTGTAATTCCTAAATTGTTACTCAGCTCTTCATGTGAAACATACCAATCCATGACACTGGAGCATTTAGCTCAACTGAACAGATGAATATGTTTTCTGAAACACAAGCCTGACAGTTTAGCTTTAGGTAATACTGCTGTATGTGTTCAGGTAAAGAAAAAAAACATATATATATATATATATATATGTATGTTTTATATATATATATGTATATATATTTCATATACATCTCAAAAAAGCAAATGCTGCTTGTACTTAATATTGTTTTTCTCGATGCTACATGATTCTTTTGTTGGACAATAGATGGCAGCATTGTACAAGTATATCATTTTACTAACAATAATAAAAACTTTCCTTTTTTACTTCTAAAAAAGCCTAAATGAAGCCAGTTTGACATAAAAACAAAAGTTTGCTCTGAATTATAATTTTAAAAATGTGATGCCAACTAAAACAAATGTCTTGGGTTTCTTAATTTCTTGAAATATATTTTAAGAACTTTACTGTTTTGTATATTGAAGAAATATTTTTAACTCATGTCTCTAAAAGCAAACCCGTGCAGCTTGTTCATTGTTAAATCACATCTTACACTGATTTCCTTTAGGTTGGCTGATGAAGATGACGATTGCAAAACCCGCAGAGCTCGACGCTCTAATGGATGAGGCAGCATATGAGAGATACATCCACTCCATCGAGGACTAACCTTAGGTTGTTTAGCGATTATTATGCTCCTGCTTTATTTCCATCATTACTGGCAGCGAGGAGCATTTGATGTGCCTCTCAGTTCCATCACAATGCTTAGCATCCAGCAGCAAAGGTTTACAGCTCTGTACTGCTGATCTGCCCGGACTGTAGAAATGTGAACTATAGAAAGTCTTTACCTACTGAAAACGACTGACTTTAGGGGACCTCTTAGTCTGCACTGACTAAAAATCCTGACTTCTTACAACTACACAATCTTTAAGCCGACGGAAAAAAAATCAAGTCATTAAAAAAAGCTTCCAAGCATTTCAGTCAAACCTGAAATTCAGCCTTTGTATACGTAGACTTAAAAAGCACTTTGGTCTTTATGGTATTAATTTGGTTTGTGAACACTGTGGATATGGGACCTGTGTAATAGAAAAATAAACATTTCCTTACACGTTCAGTTTGTGTGAATTTTATTTCCGAACTTTCAGACAGTATATTAAAAGCAAAATCAGTTCACAGTTTGTACATCTTTGGTTGTTGTTGTGGCTGCACCAAGTCATACAAAGAAACATCCTGCTTCCAGCATCATATAAGACACATACAAAATACTTAGTCCAAAATGCAACAAGACAGGAAAATGATAACCCCCTCAAACTAGACCAAAGGCAACCAGCAGGCTCTGACAGCAGGTGATGGGTGGAGAAAAACACGGCAGCTTTGGCTTTAATAATTGATTTGACAACAGAATAAACTGTTCAGGCTTTAACGCCACATTAGGAAGAGATGCATCTGTTGGTTAACAGGGACTTTAGTAGCAGTTTATATTATGTGATTTTATATAATAGCTTAGTGCAGTGTTTCTCAACCCTGGTCCTCAAGGCACACTGGCCTTCATGTTTTAGGTATTTCCTTGCTTTACTCCAGCTGATTTCAGTTGATGATTGTTTAACAGGTGTTTGTTGAACTGCAATCAGTTGAATCAGGAACGTTAAAGCAGGGAAACCTCTAAAACATGTAGGACAGTCTGCTTTGAGGACCAGGGTTGGGAAATACTGGTAGTGAATCTTTGATTTAAAAATATGCAGCTTTTCCACTAATAGAAGTAGGAAACAAGTTCTCAATATTCTATCATATTTTTGTGTGAAGAATCCACACAAAGTAGCAGGTATTTATAGAATGAAAGAGAAATGATGCACGTTTAATTTTCTTTGGGTGCTTCCAGATAAAATTCAATGTACTTCAATAGTTGTGTAAATGCTAAATAGAGTCCATCTGTGTTCAACCTTGGTATAAATTTAGTTGTTCTGAGAAGGTCTAGGAGGTTTGTTAGAGAAATAACAGCGTCATGAAGACAAATATCAAATTGGAATGCTTAAGGACAATGTGGAAGATTTCAAAGGATTTGAATATTTTACAGAGCATTGTTCACACTCTGGCACACCATCAAACCTATCAAGACATCTCCATCCCCCTGAACTGACTGGCCAGATAGGATCAGTATTAAACAGGGAAGCAACAAAGAGGCTCTTATTAACTTTAGTGGAGCAGCAGAGATCCGTAAGTCAGGTGGGAAAATGGTTGTACATTCCAAAGATACAACCTTTGTAGAAGAGTGGTGAGACGGCACCGAAACTGGTCTTTCTGGCCAATATGTACATTATGCATGGTTGAAACTTAATATTGGACATCACCCTGAACATCCCATTCTCAGGGTGGATGGTGGTGGCAGCTTCATTTTGCAGATGCAGGAACAGGGAAACTGGTTAGAGTTGATGGGAAAGTGAATGGAGCCAAAAGGATTCACTGTTTTCAGTTCCTTGAAGTGATGGCACCACCGGGTACAACAGAGAACTTGTCCTTGGCTGTTGCAGTCCTTCTGGCCCTTCCATGGTTTGACGGAGCCGGAGGGAGCCCCTCCATTCTGCGGTAATCCCTCTCTAGTCTCTCCTGTCTCTGTGCTCCCTCGTACATCACACTAGCTGTAAAGTCTGTCTCATTTAGGAAGGCTATGGTCTCGTCCCTCTTGCGGCTCACGTATCCTTTCAGGACAGCATTGTAAGGGTTTGAGGCAGCATCTGCATCTGGGTCATCCAGCTGGTGTTTGAATTCCATGCGGGTGATGACAGGCAGCAGGAACTGCTTCCCCTCTGTCACCACAGCCCCGTCCCAGTGAGACACACCTAGAGCCTCAGACACAAGGCGTTTGGGCAAAGGCACTAAATCACAGCCTGAGCGCTTGTCAACATACTGTTGAAACTGCTTGCGCACCAGAGCTACATCTTGTAGAGATTTGCTCCTCTGCTCCTCTAGATTGGTAACTATTCGTTCAGGATACGTCTGGCCAAACACCACACCTAAGAGACAACAGAAAATATGAAAGTGAGTTAGGGCCCCTGAATCAGAAGTCGTTGAACCTGAAAACATTTGATAAATTGCTCACCTGCTCGCCGCAGCATGGATGCAGGACATTTCCAGGGTTTGTGTATGAGCTCGTCTGGCAAATCTGCAAGCTCAGGACACCATTTCCTGACATGGCTGCCGTACGGGTCACAGGTCATTGCTGCATCAACTGGATGCATCACGAAGTTCCAGTGATCCAGGCCACACATACCACCGTTCTGCCACATCATAGCATCGATAGCAACATCTGCATCCACGAGGGTGTCCTAAACATGAATAAATACTTGATGCAGTTCAGTAAGTTTTAGGTAGGTTTGACTTTTTAATGTTTTACATGTTTGTCCCAGTCAAAGGTAGGGAGAATAAAAGTTTCTAAAAGCTGAGTTCTGGAGGTTTGAAGATGTCTAAATATTAAGCATAAAACCAGAGCTGATCAAATGTAGCTCAAGTTTATGGCAAACCAATGAAAAAGCCCTTACAAAGTTGTAAGCAACAAATTAGATACACAGCATTAGCATCATCATCAGCCACCTCTCGTGTATGAACAGCAATATTTTGTTGCTTTGTTCACCTCATCGGAATGGATACCTGATTCCTCACAGCTAAAATATGCAACTGCTGAGTTATTTTATTCCTCAGTTTTTGTAGTGTCTTCTGCCAGGCCTTAAACCCCAGGTTGGTGGGCCAAGTTCCCAACATAAGAAAACATTTTTGTATCTGCAAGATTCTTACCTGGAACCAGCGGTAGCCCTCTTGCCAAGGCAGATGGAGATACGCAATGAGAAAAGATGCCACTACATGTCGCATGTAGTTGTTCATCCAGCCTGTCAGCCACAGCTGCCTCATGGCTGCGTCAACCAGAGGGTAGCCGGTTTTACCTTTCTGCCAAGCCTTTAGGTGGCGGCAATCAGTGCTCCAACTTAAAGCCTGCAAGTAACAGAAAATTAATAATTCTTTGTAATTAAAACAAAGAATTATATACATTGATAATGTGCTAATATAACATGTATCTTAACCTTGTATGGAGGTCTGAGTGATTCCCAGGGCATATCAGGAAACAGTGTTAGCTGCCAGTAAGCCAAATCCCTCCAGGCCAGCTTCCGTTGGAACTTTGGGGGTCGACATTTGGCTCCTTTGGCATCCCATAGAAGCCAGCGTGGACTGAGCTGACCGAAGTGCAGGTAGGGAGACAGACAGCTGGTGTTCAGAGCATCTGCCCTGCCTGACTCTTTTTCATATCTATACACACCTAGAAATTGAAGGAATAAACATACGCAACTATTTAATAGCTTTCCAAGTAAAACTGCAATGCAATTTATGTTTAATAGACACAGAGACGCTTCACCATCATGAAGAAAAGCTTCCAGTCGGGCATGTGCTCCATCTTCACTAAAGTCCCAGGACTTGCGAATGTTTTCAGCCCAGTCAATCTGTAGACAAAAATAAGACACCATCACATTACAACTGCAAACCTCAATTTCCTAATATCCTAATATTAGGTGATAAACCAACACTAAGTGGTATATGTTTTCAATCAGTAGGAAAATGGAGCAGGCTTCTCCATTTTTTTCAGAAATAACTAAATAAAATCTACAATTGTGATTTGTATCTGTGTTTAGTCCCGCTTTGCTATAATACCTCCATGTAAAATGCAGTATAACCAATTGCCTTCTGAAGTCACTAAATCAGGAGAGTTGTTCTCTGTATATTTTAATATCATCACAGCTATTTGATAAGGTTTCAGAGGTTTGTTGGAATACATTAGTGTACAAACAAACAGCATTATAAAAACCAATACAGATTTGAAGGACAGCTTAGTATTTTAAAAAGTGCCAACCTTTGAAAATCTCACCAGTTCAATTTATCATCTGAAAATGTAAGCACTGTGGCTCATTTGTAATGGAGAGACAGAGCAAGGAAGCAGCAAAGAGGCTTTTTAATTTTTGAATTGTTAAGTTATTTAGTTTCTCTGCTCACAATTGTGCCGTCCTTCCTGCGTGGCATGTGTGCGAGGCCAAGCATATCCAATGGGACACCTGGTGGCCAGCGGGTAGGTGAAGGAAGAGACACTGGTGGGTCCAGAGGAACACCTATAGAAGCTCCTGGGTTTTGTCTGCAGCAGTTCATGAAATGAGACACTGAACCTATGCCTACATCACAGAGAAAAAAAGTACAACCTGATCAAAATGTTCACATTGCATTTTAGCTTTAATATAAAGTGAATTTTGTCAGTACAAACCTCTGAGCCCCACACCCTCTGTGCTGACAGAAAACGGATCTCTGAGACAGTATGAGTGGAACATTTTACATTCAACGCCTTCCTTGTGCAGGGCTGAGAAAACCACATCATCCCTCTCCTTCAGCCATGGTTCGTACAAAGCATTAGCCATTACAGTTTGTGCCCCGGTCTCCTTTACTAATGTTTTCAGTGTATGCAGAGAAGACCCGTCTTTGTTCCCATCTCCACTGGCTTTGAGAAAGATGAGATGACTGCCAATCCGCTCCAGGGACGCACAAAAGCAAGACAAAGCCTGATGAAGCCAGTATTTACCTGTTACATAAAGGACATTTAGTTAGTGAATATATTGGAGATTAAGATTGTATCAACTTTCAGCTGTGTGAAAGCTTCACAAACAAAATATCTGAGTCTTAGGGCAACTCACAAGCTCCGCCCATAGCAAGGGTGACCCCTGAACCCTCCTCCTCCTCAGGACTCCAAATAAAGACAGGAATGACAGGTGCACCCAACTCAAGACATCTGATAAGAGCAGGGTTATCACAGAGTCTAAGGTCTCTCCTGAACCAAAGTAAAACAGGTGGTGGCGCTGATGGAGATCTGGTTAAACCTACAATCTGCTGGGCAGCTGCTTTCCGCCGTTGCCGCCTATTTTTAGAACATCTCGGTTTCTTTGTTCGATTCAAATCTCCCTCCTTCATAACTTGGCCATTTACTGTGTTTGGAATAGAAAATGAGGTAGAGGAATCTGGAACATTAAGAGCCTGGCTTGTTCCAAGTGATTTGTTATCAACACCTTCAGCATGTGTACTTTTAAAAGTTTGGTTCTCTCTGAAGTTTTCCTTACTACCGGACATTGACTGCGCCACAAAAAAGGCACGCTTTTCTCTGCCAGGTGCATCTTCTTGTTGGGTGCAACTATTTTCTTGAGATTTTGCGTTTGAATTGCGAAGAATGCTGCTTGAATTGCCTCCGACTGCAAGGTGTGGGGGCAATTGGTTAGGGGTTGATATCTGTTGATCCTTCATTTCCAGAAGAGA
Organism: Alfaro cultratus; assembly: GCA_903066825.1. Taxonomy (NCBI): domain Eukaryota; kingdom Metazoa; phylum Chordata; class Actinopteri; order Cyprinodontiformes; family Poeciliidae; genus Alfaro; species Alfaro cultratus. The sequence continues at coordinate 14,529 of CAEFZX010020732.1, read as the reverse complement.
GAGAGCCAGAGCAAGCTCCAGCTCATCATTCTCCGTCTAGAAAAAAATACAAGACAGTGTGGGTTTTTAATGAAAACAAAAAGATTTCAAATATATTTGCATAAACAACTATGCACAAACAACTATTTTTCTTTTTGTGGGACCACATCAGATCTGTTTGACTCCAATCATTAAGGGTCACTGATATATACATTGTAGGTGTTTTATGGTTCCGACAGTTAATTCAAGTGACTAAAATACCTCCTTAAGTTATTCAGAGGCCTGGTAATGAGCCAATCATTAGTCAGGTGTGTTGATCAAGAATGATATCTGCCATTAAGGCCCAAATTTGGAGACTTTGGGCCTCAAAGTTTTAGTGCAGTGTCATAAATACACTGTACCTTAATTGAGCAAATTAAAAGTAACAATTTTAGCACAAACAGGTTTAATTTAGGCATGTTCCAAGTTCAAACCAGACAGGGGTCTCCATCTCCAATCCTCAAGAGACACTGCTTGCAACTTTTATATACATCTCTGCTCAATCAAATGGTTGAATTATCTCTTCAGCATATCATTAAGTTCAGCAGAGGCCTGGTAACGACACAATCATTTGATTTAGATGTGCTGGAGCAGGGATGCATCTAAAAGCTGCATAGCAGTAGCTCTTGAGGACTGTAGTTGGAGACCTCTGACCCAGACCATTGTTCTGTCAAATCCAACAGATGCTTAGAGTGATTCACAGACGTCAGAAAAAAAGTTTGCCAAAAGAAACTTTAAGAAAAACTGACTATAGCTGCTGACACATGACTTAATTTGCTGACAAATTAAGTTATGAAAAAGTTTCACAATACGCACATATAGTTAAACACAAAAATAAGTAAGCTGTGTGATGCTGTTTATGATGAGATGCAGCTCATGGGAGAATCTGAATGAACCTTTTGATAGGTACATACCACGGAACAGGTTCTACAACATACTGACTGATTAGGACTGAATACAAAGACACGCCACACTTTTTAGATTTTTTTTTAAATCAAACATGCAAAAAAAAAAAAGCAAAAACATAAAAAGTTTAAAATAATGCATAACTTACTTTACACTTTACAATTATTCACTCCTTTGTGTTGAAATAATACTTGAAAAAAAACATTATTGTACAGATGTTATTGACCAGCCTCAATTAGTGGTAACTTTTTTTCTAGCTAGCAGGAATAACAATAATTCTGAAACAAAATCGATGAAAAAGGTCAAAACTAACCAAACAGTTTGATGTTACTTAGTTGTAAATTTGTAAACTATAGTTGGAAAGTTTTGAACTTCCCTGTTGCTATTTTGCTCCGAGGTTAATGGTATTAAATTATTACTGCAACCCATTTATTAACTATGTGCCTTTTGGGTAACTGTTTGCTTTAATGTTGCTGCCTTTTAAACCCACATTATAACCCATTAGCTACTTCCATTTAAAAAGTGGACACACACTTTTTTTTTTTTTTTAATGTAGTCCTTTTTTCCTCACTGACCTTTGAGAAATATCCCTGGTAGACGGAACTGAGCACAGAGTGCAGCCGGATGTTGGCCGTAGACAGTGGCTTGATGATGGACAGAAACTGTGAACGCGTCTCTTGGTGCCCCAGGATGGACACACACATCGCGAAGAAGCCCTCCGGATCTTCACGACCCGCCAGCACCTCCCTCAACATCTGTCTCACCGCAGCTTGGTCACCGGCGGCTGAGCGAGGCATCTTAAATGCGAAAAGTGACGGTATAGTGCAAGTAAAAGTGTGCTAAAGTAAAACGTAACATTACGTTCTCTGCCACCAGTTCTCGTTACCAAACACCAGCTGACTAGTAGTTACAAAAGCCATGTGTGTGTGTGTTTTATAACCTGTGCAATAAGTTGACCCTACCAGTAGAGGGAGCAAAAACGTAACGAAAAGCAGACAGAAAAGACGAGTGAAACTGCTTCGCCATGTGAGTAACAGAAGGAACTCCTTGTTTACATTTCATTAATTAGATAGAAGGTAGAGCTGCATGGATGAATTCATGGTTTAGAATAGTCATTGTCTGCAGCCTACTCGAGGCTTCCTCTGCTTCAGTTTCTAAGCTATTCTTGATTTTAACAAATTAGGCAGAAAGTTCATCTGGGGGCTACAGAGGTCTAAACACAATCACACTCAGTTTTGATAGATATGTTGCTGTGAAATCATGTCCTTTGTGTTTTATTTTATTATTATTTTAGCAAAGCTTTAATCTCGACAAGGGTTTGTTCCTTTTTCACTGTGCACACTGTGATGAGAAAGCAAGAAACAAACAACAACAACAAAAAAAAAACAAGGCCAGGAGACAGTGTACCCAGCAGTGAATTTTTAATCATGGTCTGCATTCCCTGCTGTTTAAGGGTCGCTAAGTAATTGATTTTTCTAATGAGACAACGTGCAAATTTTGAACACAAGCAGCAGGGGGTGGTGCTTTGCCAGACTTGTGGACCAACTTGCAAAAAAAAAAAAAAAAAAGAAGATTAGAAGCAGTATCAAAAATGTGACTTTAGACTTCAGCACTAAGGGCCTATGTTTTTTTTTTTCTAACTACCATGTGAAGAGCAGTGACAAGAGCTCTGGTATGTGAGGAAGGCAACCCAGAAAGAGAGGAAGAAGGGAAAAAGATTGAGAGAGAGGGAGAATCAATAGTGTTTAGACAGAGAAGTGGAGTCTAAGTGTGTGATCAATAGAGAGCAGAGAGGAGAGATTAGCTGCTTTTCTCCCTCAAACTAACACTGACAAATTGGTGAATTGGTGTATCGGCCCTTGGGCTAAACGGATTGACCTGCTGTTTCCATGTTCCACCGTGTACTGTCAATAAAGATCTGTGTTCGTTGCGACTCTCAATGAAGAGAGTGAATGAAGCACCAGAGGAGAGGAAAAGGCAAATGGACAGCAGGAAACAAAATGTAAGAAGTGCAACCTCAGGTAAGGCTGGATACACACAAAATGTCCTCACCTCTGTCTCATTAACAGACACGCGCGCGTTCACACGTGCATCCTCGTGCACAGCGTTATAAAACCATAATAACATCTCCAGGAAAATTAATGGAAAGACAGATTAAAAACTAAGTGAGGAGAAACGGGGCAGTGGTGTAGCTATTTGCAACTCATAAATCATCCTGACACACCCACGCGCATGTCGACACACACACACACACGCGTATATACACCCACACACTCACACACGTACTGTAATTAACCACAGGCTATTTACTCTCTCCTGCTGTAAATTAGACATGCAGACACAGTTATTACATTAGGGGAATCTGCCATGCAGAATGCTAACAGGAAAAGGAGGGTGGCGGGACACACAGGTACACAACACAAGCAGCTCATATAAAAATAAACACACACACACACTTGCATGTACACAAGAAAGAAGCTATGGAAGAATCATAGACTGACAGGAGTGAAAATGAAGCTGCAGCACAGAGAATAGGGGCCCCCAGCTCTTTGTTCCCTGCTGCATTTCATTATCTGAAACGCCAGCCGACACACACACGACTCACGCAGACACACGCAAACGCACCTCCCCCTCCCCTAAAGCTGTCTGCCTTCCACTCTATGCACACCGCATACACACATAAGAAAAGAAAAGGAAAATAGAGATACTGCGTCAGTGCCATTCACTGGCATCTTTAGTCGGTCATGACAAGCATGTCTGCATGGTCATCTTTAAATCAGCCAGTGCAGAAGCTGCTCTGAGTCTCCCTCATCTGTTCTTTAAAGAAAGCACTGTCCCATAACTTCCATTTTTAAATACAACAAAAAGATACGTGGGCTTGATTGAAGAAAGTATTGGTATTCTATCTGGGGGAGCTTTAAACAGTTTTTCTTTTTTATTCTTGCAGCCTCTCTGTATGTCCTCTTGTTTCCCCTGCCTCCCTCACCCTCTCTGTCCCTCTGTTTTCCCACGGTGATCGATAGCTCATTACAATCATTGACTGCAGCTCATCAGCACCTGTTAGAACTGGAGAGACGGAAAAAGGCGCACAAGGCGTCTCAAGATTATCGATAAGTAGTCGGATCTACGTTGAATTTGGCTTATAGTTTCGAATTGGGTATTTTCTATTGCACATCCATCGCTGCAGGTGTCTAGTTTGCCTCTGCTTTATGGTCCGTGGTCTTGGGGAACATCTTATTATGCAACTCACGTGAGTACCGTGGTTTGTTGCTATGGTGATTGCCAGGGGAGCTGGAGTATTATAGGTGTTTATCCTAGACAGGAGCAGGCTACTCTCTGTCTATCAGGACATGCCACACAGTTTGGACCACACAATAAGATCAACACATGTAGTCACATGAGGACAAATGAAAGAAATATTTAAATGCAGATGTGAGCAACAACACAATTTTGTTACTTTGCTCATTTCAAACATTGATATTCCAAGGAAAAAGTAACCGTGTTTAAACACAAAGATGTTGGTTTAATTCGTTGCTCCAAATGTTTGTTTTTGGAGAGGATAGATTGTGAGCTAAAAGAGGGAAACAGACAAAAATGGGTCGAGTCAGAGAAGCTATTAGAAACTGCACACCATAGTTAAAAGCAATGAAAAATGTGTTAAAAACAGAATAAAACCTCCAGAGGTCCCCCATGGATTCACGCTCAGGATGTGGTCTAAAGAAAAAAAGAATATTGGCGTGAGTGTGAATTTTTAAGGAAAAGTGGATATAAATGGGGGAACACAATGGCGGCTAGAAAAAAGCAGAAGTGTCTCCCTTCATGCATAAATTACACACATCATTTACATATTCATTATGTTTTGTGTTATAATGAGAATATTTGCTTAATAGCTTCACCACCACTGGCAGCTTTTGTTTGACACAACAGAATTTAAGAAGTGGGGGAAAAAAAGAGGAAAAACAAAGGATCGTAGGTCATCTCCGTAAAGTGGGTGAGGTCAATGGTACACAATCAATTTTACTGATAATCGCATCAATCATAATGCTGTATGGTGAGAACAAGCACAACCTGCTCAGGGCTCTTAGAGAAGTGAAATGAAGCAAGGAGAGAGAGGGGGGTTGGTAAAAGTTAATTAAAACAACACAGCTTTCTCCAAACTCAGGGCTTTGGTCGTCCTTCTCTTGTCTCTGTGGAATAAGTAACCGCAGCTGTAATTACCTGCAGGGCAGCCACCGAGATCATTCCTTCAGGTGCTAAAATAGTCCTCCAGATGACAATCGAGACAGACAATTTGTGTCGGTCCTGTGAGGGAAAAAAAAGTTCCAAATGTTTCAGGGAATTAATGTTGGCTGTGTGGGCGATGATATGTAATAAACAGAGAGAGTTAACGATTTAAAAAGTGAATAAATGAAATTAGCGGAAGAAAGTGGGACGGAAATATAGAGACAGGGGGAAGGGCAATAGAAGAATGAACTACAAATGAGAGCGATGGCGGTGGCAGGTTGGCACGGTGCCATCCAGTCAGGACTGAAGCAGGGGCGGGCATGGGCATGGGCGAAGGGGCGAGGAGAATAAGAGTGAAAGACGAGGAGAAACAGACCTCCACAGTGCTTCTATGATGCCACCTTGGCACAGGCAGAGTGGGGCATCATGAACGGGAAACCGGGCAGGGAAAAGGACGATATGGAAAAGACCCGGGTAAAGCGGAGCTTTGAAGTAAGTGAGATACCATCTTACAGAGAATGACTCAGATGTGAATGAATGACAAGGATGCTGAAGATCTAAATGAATGATTCTTTAAAAGTGACCATCTGCTCTGAATGTACGATGGATTCTGAAAATGCAATGATCATTTCGACTTTTCGTCCCATCTCTACCAGCCACAGCGTGCCAGCCAGCGGGCAGTGTGCCAGTTTGTCCTCATGGCATACCCGAAGCACTTAAAGCAGATGGCGGAGAATTGTTGCAGTCAAAAACAAAGGGACTCACCTCAGAGGATTTGCCTCTAATCACGGTTTGGTCGGACAAAGCCAAGAGGAAGTGCCCGGGCAACGGTTGCCAGCGGTTGTGATGGCATCTTTTGACGGTTTCGGGGCAATGGAAGAAAGGTGGCATGCTGCCAAGGCAACGTATTTGTAAACAGAAACATCCATATGTTGAGCGGAACATTTCAAATGCCTTGGATATTTTTGGCAAAACATTTCTTCCAGGGAAAGGCTAAAAAGATAAATGGCATCACGCCAAACAAAAACCACAAGGCATTTACAGACGCTGCCAAAAGCCATACTAGCAAGTGGAGAATTGCTGCCCAAAAATAGTAGCAACGTGGTACAACTACACTCACAAATGGAGCTTTTGTGAGTGCATGACTCAAGAAGCCCATTGCCTTGATGCCAACTCGACCTTGTGCCAGCTGCTGCACTGAAGGGAAAGTTGCTGGACATTACGTGGAATGAAGAGAAGTGAATCTACCATTTCTTCTTAGAGAGGAAGAGAAATAATGATCAAAAGAAGTAAAGGTTGTGGAAGGACTTTGTGCTTAACGAAGAACAGTGGGAGTGGGTGGACAGAGATGATGAAGAGCCTCTTTCCTGCTCTTACACACCTGGGATGTTCTTAAAGGGAAATCCCCTCAGATTGCTATATGTGTAAAAGGGAGGGAATGTGTTGGCATCATCTCCAGGGTGTCAAGCTGTGTTTCTCCACTGCCATCCAGGGAGGGTGCTGCTGGAGTCATCAAGGGCGGGCAACAGTCTGGGCATCTCATCTGCAGCTAATTAACAGCCACACACTAATTCTAACAGCCGATCATAATTAGTGATTTAATCACTCGTCAGCGCTCTCCTCCCGCCCCCTTAAATTGCGCCTCCTATTTGGACACGTGCGGATAAGCCAAAGAACGCTTGATCCCAGCCCCCACCTCCCTCCACTCTGCCTCGATCCGTCTTTTCTTCATCCTTGGCTCCAGACTCCAGTGGGATCTTAATTAAGCCTGGGCTTCATTATGCAAATGGAGTACAATAAGCGACAGCAGAGGTGGAGTTGGATACAGACTGAAAAGGAGTGATGGTAGTGGAAAGCCGGAAATGTAAAACGTGAAAACCTACAAAAATGTTCTTCTCATGTTACTGTATTGCAGTAATTGTGTGTCGTTCTAACATGGATTTCTTCAGTGCTTGTGTTACTACCACATGTTGTCTGAGAGCAAACACCTCATGCAATGACGCTCCATAGCTGCTGCCAAGGGAAAAACTTCCCTGAAACAACACTGGATATTCAGAATGTCATCTCTCACAAAGAAAATTCTCAAGGGAATCATGACAATGAACCTCTTAATATCACCAGTTGGCTGGATACGGAGAGAGATGGTAGAGATAGGGGGAAAGAAAAGGAGGCAGACAGAAACACTGACAGTGGCAGCAGCATGGCAGCTAATGTCATCTCAGTTTAATCATCGCATAGGATCATGGGGTTCATGAAAATTCATTTGCATATCATTAAATGGAGAGAGGTTATTTGGTGCGGGCCAACAAAATGGGATTGGAAGCGGGTGAAAAAAAGGAAAATAGTCGGGCTCGTTATTAAACTGCAATGTTTTATAGTCTGCCAGCCGATTCATTTAATTTGAACGTAATTAAAATGTGTCAGGCTCAATCAATCATGCCAACAGGGATACTATCAATGTATCCGTCTGAAAAAAGGACTAATCAGAGGATATGCACTTGGACACTTTCCAATAACAGTCAATGAGAGTGGGCTATAATCCTCTGGAAGCTTGACCAGCCTCCTTCTTCAGTCAACTATGCAAAAGTGCAAATACTGTGTATTATGTAAAAGCTGTGAAAGATTGTGACATGTAGTGCTTAGTGAGAGGGTGTGCCACTTTGTTCAATGTTGTCATATTGCCCTACATGTTTTCCTACTGTTGTATTTTTGGTGGAAGAATTTGTCAGGTATGACATAGAGCCGTCTGCACCTGGACATTTCATATAAACCATGTATCTATTTGGAATCACCAGGTGGACGTTTTGTGTAACTAGTTTGACAACAGATGATTTAAACTACATTTCTAGTCTCTACTAATAGTCTACTGCTGGGAAAAATGGTCATTGTGACTGCAGTAATTAAAATATACAAGCATTATTGCTGAGGTTGTTGGTTTTGTCAGTGGCTCCAGGTCTTATTTCTGTAACAAATTCATATATGGAAATTCCATTGTGTAATACATTTTAAAGCTATAAAGTATTTTGTTAAATTATGACGAGAAAAGGTCATAAGAAAATACTCATATTTCACATTATCTCATATAGTTTTGTTATTTTTAAAATGGAATAAGATAATAGTGACACCACTCTTTCTGTTTACTGTGGTTCTCACCCCAGTGTTCCCTGTGGAATTTGATAAAATATGACAGATCATGACCACTAATCAAACCAAAGGAGGTTTACTCAAGCTCCTGCTGGTAAATATTTTTAATTGGACTCATGTCATTATTTTACTACTGTTGAAAATAAGTTATATTTATTATATTATATTTATTGGTTGTCAAAGGGAGTTCAAATCCCCTCCTATATGGGTACACACTGATTGATGTGTTGTTGATGTTGAAATGGTCAAAACTACCAGAGTTTGAAATATTTTAGAAGAATGATGTGGCCCAAATGGGAATCACAATCAAAATAAGTCATAATATTGTGTAATAGACTTTTTTTTTCCCAGAAAATAAACATGTAAGTAATACAGTAAATTTGAGAATTCTTATACATTTCATAATTAAAATGTCTAACTACAAAGAGAAATAAACTCACTGCATGATTTGAGTACATGAGTATAAAATGGTTTGTTTACAGGTGTGAAATAGAAGCAGAAAAAGATAAGAAATGTTAAGTATGTTCAAAATGGGGAATACGCATTCGCAAAGGAGGAAATTCATCCTAAGCTCGCAGTTTCCTTTTGTTCGAGGTGTCCAAGATGTCCATGTTTGGCTTGTATGCAGTTGTCAGTGTGCATTCCTCATTTGCATAAGTGATATAATTAGACCGCCCTTTTTGAATGGAGATCAGTTAGGCAACATGGCAATCACTTTCACATACATACAGTCATCCACACACATATACACACGCAAGCACACGCCAACACACGCTCACTGGCAAGACCACCCCGCGCCCCATTCCCAATATCACGGAGGGTCTGTTGTCTGTGAGCAAAGAGTGTAAAGATTAACATAATCCAGCTAATAAGTGTGAGTAATATTCACACAGAGACGCGTGGCATAGACACTCTCCTGCTGATGCGTATTTGTATCTCATTATACATGTAAAGTTCTGTGGCCGCCTGCCAGTGGGGTAATAGGGGGCTGGTTTAGCGTAGTGGGAGGGATGGAAAAGGGTTGCAAAGTGTGAGTCACAACAAAAATATGTAAGTTGTCCTCTCCTACTTTTGAGAAGACCCAGTATAGTTTTTAGAGAACTAACAAATAAGTAAAAGATAAGCAGGAAAAATAATAAAAAACTACTATTCCTTTTTTATTTCTACAAAGGTGCAGTGTCAGTTTTTAAGCAGAATGGAGGAATTATAAATAGTGTATTTGCGCTTGCAGGCTAGCTCTACAACATGATTGATTGGGATGGTGTGACGACCATTAAAAAGTCATTTAAAAGATGGATAGGGACCACATTTCCAAATAAAAACCACTTTATACCTGATGAAGTGCTGAACAAACTCTTCTGCAGAGACATTTACTGATTACTATTGAGGTATGAGTGAGTGTAATGTGGGAAGCTATGTATCAGCTGTGGGAGACACCAGGGCGACAGTCTGCAACGCAGTTAGGCGGTGAATGGTGACACTGACTTTTATTAAAGCTAAATTTGAATTTTGTTTCAATTAAAAGAAGGACAGATATGTACAAAAAAAAAAAGCATGGATCGAAGAAAATGGCACAAACAACCTTACAGCTATGTGCTTATTAAATTCTATCTGATAGTGCAATGCCTTCAAATGAAAGCTTATCCTCAGAAGCAGAAGGTGTGTCTGCATTTGAGCTCTGTCTCTTTAAGTCGGGGCTCCACCACCGCAGCATGCTTTGGGATTCATGCATAAACATGAGCTGGCCTTTCAAGCTCTCTCCTCACATAACCAATCTAAATCTAAATGAGCCCCCACTACAGATACACCAGCAGGCAATGACATTACCCCCCCTTCCTCAGCCCTACCCCCAAACCCCTACTCTATTCCACTACCCCCAGCGACACATATACACCAGCAGGCAATAATTTCACGCCGTCCCTCAAAGCCCCCCACCACCACCTTCCACCTACGCTCCATACACACACATGCACTTGTACCCCCTTTTTGCCGCAACCCCACCAGCTGCACAGTCCTCATTTGATTAAGAGGGGAGGACAGGGAGAAGGAGAAATGGTGGGGGATCACTTTATCACGATGACTTTCTAAGATGGCTATCATCCAATACGAAGCTATCTCAAAGCCCTCTTGTGTGTTTACCTTGCTTTTGTTCTCCACATGTATCTGTTTTGTCTTCCCTCCTTGCAGCCACAATCAGATCATAACAGCTTCACAGTTACATTTTCCTCTGTCGCATTTCTGTATAGCAGCTAAATGAACAGCCCTCTTTCAAGAGAATATGAGGCAGATACCAGTTAGGATTTGACTTGTGACTGAGAAAAAAAGCAGCATCCCAGTGCTGCTGCTTCAACCATTTGGAAAGTTTTTTGGGGGGTTTTCACAAGAAAAACAGAATAATGAAATCCACTGACTTGAACTGTTCTCTTTGAAATGTTTCATATGAATATCAGTTTGTCCTAAAGGTGCTGCAGTATGCAATTTTTCCTCCCCTTTCTCCCAGAGTCGTAAAACACATTATCATCATCAGCAGCAGGAGAAGCAATGTAATTCATCCGAGGTCGTTAATATTCATCATATCATTTAGTCACAAAGGAAACTCATCTGGCTGAATGTCAGAGATGTAATTAATGAAGTGACCCTAGAGGTCAAGGCTCCATTCACGAAACGCCTTCCACACTGAGCACACACACACACACACACACAGAATTGCACACCAAATGCTTTTCAGCCAGATGTTCCCCAATACCAAATACAGCACCAGAGACCCATAAGAGAGATTATACCGTTACATAGAACAACATTCATAAAATGACTTTTTTAAGTGAGACTAAAGGGATGACACCAGAGCGTGCACCAAAGCAGACTTTATTTAGCTCAGTGGAGTAAGGAGGGGGGGAAAGAGGGAAACACACAACAACATGGGAAAACTGGGATGGGGATAGAATAGAGACACACTAAACCACTGGAGCAGGACATAAGGACAGGTGCACATCACAGGTATCTTTTTGGTCATCACTATGGCAACAACATATCCAGAAACAAAATTTAAAGAACTGTTTTACCTACAGCAAGGTTAACAGAGTCTCTTCATCATTAAAGGACTCCAATATGTACATCTTACAGTCACTACGATCAAGAGAATACGAGAAAAATTAAAATTGAAATCAGTATAGAACAAAAAACTGCCTTGGTGGTATTTGGAATGCACATTTCTGCACAGAAGAAAGCTCATTGGTATTGTCGTAAACATTGGTTAGTTTAAGAACAAAAACATGACAGAGTTTTTCAGTCCATATCCTTTGGAAACTTGGCTGTGAAGTCAGTCGGAGTCAGCAAAACTGTTTGAGTTGGACTTACTGACCAAAGACTTTGCAACACAGAAAGACACCATACAAATGAAAGTTTTGGGGCTTAACTCCTTCAAACATCTATGCAGTTTCTTCATATTCACTGAGAAGTTAATGCCCAAATAAAGTTTATCTTTAACTGGAGGCCTGAAAAAAATAATCCTAATAACATGAAATCTATTTTTGTCTTATAAGTTATACGATACTGATCAAGAAACCTGATGGAATTGAGCCCCACAAATCTACAGTTGAAACCAGATGTTTGCATATGCTGTAGAAAAAGATACCTGACCTTTCTTTTCTCAGTGTCTGACATTTAATCAAACTAAATCTGTGCTACTTTAAGTTCAGCAGGATTACAAAAATTGCTTGGATTTGCCAAATGCCGGAGTAATGAGAGAGAATTTGTTTGCTTCATGGAAAAAAACTAAAGGAATCATTCAAGGTACAAAGAAAATAATTGTGGAGCTCCAGAAGTCTGGTTCATTCAAGGGTACAAGATCCATGCAATATAAGTTCTGTGGTCTGATAAGATTAACATTGCTTAAAAGTGTTTAGTTATAATGGCCATAAATACACTGTGAGGAAAAAGGGGGAGGCTTTTAAGACTAAGAATACCTTTAAAATTGTGAAGTCTGAGATGGCATCATCATTTTATGTGGTTGTTTTGTTGGAGGAGAGACTGGTGTACTTAAAAAAGAAGGCAATATGAGGAAATAATATGTGAACATTTTTGAAGCAACATGTCAAGACAAAGTTAAAGCTTGAACATAAATAGGTCTCCCAAGCAGAAAATGACCACAATCATACAGACAAATTAATTACTAAGTAGCTTAAGGACAAATCAGTGTTTTTAAACTGGCCATCACAAAGCCCTAATTTCAGGGACAGAAAGATTCTGGGCAGAGCTGAAGAGGTGGAAGTAACCAGGGTGGCCTAAAAACCTGACAGAGTTATAGAAGTTCCATAAGGAGGAATGGATCCAAATGTCAGCTAACTATTGTGAAAAGCTTGTGGAAAGAAGCCGAAACTATATGGCCCAGATAATTCAGTTTTAAGGCAGATACTATGTAAATGTATGAAATCTTCTGATTTTGAAGAAAAAAAAGTTTAGTCTGATGGAATCTCAGAAATTTAAAACTAAGTTTTTTTTATAGTGTTTCTAAACATCTGGTTTCGACTGCATTGCATTTGAACAGAATGACAGAGGAGCATTTTATCAACAGCATCACAGGTATTACAGTTTGTAGTCATTAAAGCCTAGTGGTAAAGCGATCAGAGCATGCATCTTTCTACAATATCATTAGAAACTACAGTACATTAGCAGCAAACTGGACATCCTTAAGGGCTGAAGTTCAACACTATGGTATAAAAGAAAAATAAATGCAACATTTCTTAAGAGAAGTAAAACTCTTCAACCGCTATATTACAGACTGCCATGGCTCTAGTTTGGGGTTTTGGTTACAGTCTCCAGTGTGCTTATGAGAGGCATAAAACAGTAGCTTAGATACAGGGACTCCTTCCTTCTTTAAAAACAGCAGTACATCATCAAGTAAACAGTAGCGCTTATTTTTGTAGTTCATATGGTTAAAGTATTATCACGTCTTTGGATTTTTGTCTTAAAGCATTAATTATTGTTTAGCTATTATTGTTATATTATCATTATTACAGGTAGAATAAGGACTGGTAGAAAATAAACAGAGAGAAAAAACAAAAATCAGGCATGAAGGGAGGAGACGAATAAATTAAGAGTACAAAAATAACATTAATAACATCCAAAGTGGGTTTTTTCCCCCTCAACTTTGCAGAAAAGCTCAGTACATGTGGAAAAGAGAGCTACGTGTCAAACATCCAATGAAGTCTCGAGTCAACCATACAAAAGCTAAATACTGTACATTTACCGCTCACATTATTAAACACTTTAGTTTTAATAGTTTTTTGTAACAATCTATCACCCATAGGTGAGAAGCTCAGATCTTTGAAATGCACAGATGTTTGTGAAGATTTCCTGAAATGGTTTGTCCAAGTTATAACTATAGGCTTCTTTTGTTTTAGAAACAGATTATTACAGTTTGAAGATCACATCTAAGGAGGAGCCGTGTTGATCTGAGCATAGAAAGCTTTACATTAATCACATAACATTGTTAAGCCATTGGTATATTCAAATAAAATGGAAAGGCAGTAATTTACCTTACCTGAACATAAGAAAGCTTGTCTTAATCTTTTCATTATCATGACACAATTATATTGAAGCAAGACAGTTTGTGTCAATCCATAAGATTTTATATTAAGAAACTATTACTAAACACACACAATGTAAATTCGAGTTTGGTTAGAGTTTTCATATACAGTATAATGGTTGAGTGCTATAAAAAATAGTTTACCCCTTTTGGGACAAACTGGCCTTTACATACTGTGCTATTTGGGCTGTTATCCACTAAAGGAACATACAAGGAGTCACATGTACAACAGAAGACTTATCATTGGCTTTTGGGAGGGTGAAGTGGTATTATAGCACCACATCAGTCTGTTGGTACTCACATTACCTCTGACAGCTGCAGATCTCACCCTCTCACCATACAGACGTCCGCTCTGCAGTTTGTTACTGAAAACAAACGTGTTTAAACTAAATAAACAGACATATAAAATTTTGGTTATGAGCTTTGGAATCTGAGACAGTCTTTACAAAAGCTCTATGCAAATACCCACAGGTATTTCAAGGATTTTATTCAGTTATTTTTCCTTCTTCCGTTTCCACTGCTTTGTTTTCTTCAAGTTTTTTTTTTTTTTTTTTTTTTTTTTTTTTTTTTTTTTTTTTTTTTTTAAAAAAATTTTTTTTTTATTTTTTTTTTTAAAAATTTAAATTGTGTTATAATTTTTTTTAAATTTG
>CAEFZX010020730.1:0-15885 GCA_903066825.1 Alfaro cultratus | reverse complement strand
ATATATATATATTAAAGCCCAAAGACAAGCGCGTTCACGCAAAAAGAACAGTCATAACCACACTTTTTTTTGTTTACCTGCAAAGTTCATTCATCCACAGGAGACAGTCTTTCTTTCTTTCATTCTTTCAAGAATTCACCTTTTCAAATTAATAAGAAAAGTTAGCGATGACAACCTGCATGCATGTGCGTGGAGCTTAAAGTTGAGGAGTGCTTGTGAGTGGGCTCCTTCCCTCCGATCACATTGTTAACGCTGCCATGAGTCCAGTCTGAACCGGTTGATGGACGGTAATCACGCCACCACGCAGCACCAGCGGGGAGCGCTCCCTGAGGTCCCCGCGCTGAGCCGCCTTCAACGGGGAAAACCGCATAAAAACGCTTATCTTTCATCATTAATATAACAGAAAGTAAAAGGCCGAGAATACTGTGGAAGGATGAGTGCGATTTAAGATTAGGCTGCAACACGTGAGTCCACCATAAACAGCCGGATCAAGTGAGAAGCGACCCCAGGAACAGTGTCAGATGATGAACTGGTTGTAAGAAAACTAAATGTTAGTTACTTAGAAAGATAAACAAATGCCTTACAAAACTCCATAACAAAATGTTATGGTTTTTTTTTTAAACCAAGTATTTTGTGAAATCAGCTTACCAGAAATAATAGTAATAAAAACAGCATTGAAAATTCGGGCTTGTATTTGCATTTAACCTCATGAGGTTGTATGTTATAGAACCCCAAATTGCTCCAATTACAGCTGCAACATATTTCAGGTTTGACTCTACTAGCTAAATTGCCTCATTATTCTTGGCAAAATACCCTCAGACGGATTAGATGGAAATTCATTTTCAAGCTTGCCACAGAGTCTCAACCGGATTTACATTTGGACTTTGACTGAGTCACTCCAAGACAGTATATTTGTCAATCCAGACCATTCAATTGAATCTCTTGCTTTGTTTTTAGTGTTGTTGTCCCCCAGGGAAATTAAAGTAGGACCCAATCCCAAGTCTTCTACAGTCCTTATTGGGTTTTCTTCATTGATTTCCCCTCTAAGCTCTAATCACCTTCCCATCAGCTCTGACCAACTTCCCTGTCACTGTTGGAAAAAAAAAAACATTCCCACAGCAATACGCTGGGATGATCTGTTCAGGCGAATGTCAATAAAACACATTCAATGGGGTGTAAATACATTTTTGCAGAGCATTGCGTCTTCTTGTTTCCTTCTCGCTGTTGAGGTGTGAGGTCAGGGGGAACTTCTCTTTGTCACTCTACGTCATAAAATTATATCACCCAAAGCGATTGTTCTCAAAAAAACTATCGTCAGACACGGCGTATAGCATTGCCAGCAGAACACTCTGAAGAGAAGGGTTGTAAATAAAAGCGATGAGAATAAACGGCCAGTTGGAACAAGGACATGGGAGATAAAAAGCCATAAATAGGAGGAAATTTTGGAGGGATGAATGGAGAGAAAAGTGCAAGTGGGTTTCAAGATAAAGACTTTCCTGGATCTTTGATGCGTTTTCCCATAACTGAGGTCAACTGCCAAGAAGGGTGTTAGTGAAAAGGTTTAGCGTCCATAATCCCCATTTAATTGTACTTTATACTGGCATTTCACTGACAAGTGCCTCCAGACCAGTTTCAACTAGATATAGTGCATGTCGGGGATATGGTGGAACAAATTCAGGGGAGATTTTAGAGTGGATTATTAACTGATTCTGGAATTAATGTCGGCTGTGAACTTCAATGGGTCATTAATCCTGACAGCTTATTGACCCGTGAGTTTTAGGTTTAAGGCCAATGGCAGAAAGCTACATTTTGGTTACTTCATTCAAGTAATATCACATTTTTTAATTTAGTAACATTAAAAGCTACTGAAGTTTAGTTAATTACATGGGAAAAAGAAGCAAACTGTCAAACCGAAGGGAGCTATACTCTATACATTACTGCAGTTATTGTTAGTTACTAGTGAACATTAACATGGATCATTTTGATCCATGATCTACATTCCCATCATTTATTATGTGAGCTGACGAGATATTTTGAGTACTTCTTTTTGCTTAGGACTTTTGTGAGACCTGAGAAGCAGCAGCCTGCTGTTCTTTCTTGCGGGAGGTCAGACAGTTGAACGCACAAAGAGCGGCCCCCCGAAGATCTGGATAAATCTCTCCAGTCCGGCAGCCTGGTTCCAGAGAGCCGCAGGGGTGAAAAGGTGACTTCAGCACCCAACATGGCCACCTGAGCCTCCAGCCTAGATTCCTGCTTGGATTAGATCAGGTTACAGAGATAACGCGGCAACATAATAAGACAACTCGGGACAAGGAATACTAACTTGCTTCACAACTCTCAGCAAGTCTTTGTAGAGGAAAAGAGTTATATCACACCTAGAGTGCAGAGTATGTTTTGCTTCTGGTGAGCTTCAACCAGCAGTGTGTGTGTGTGTGTGTGTGTGTGTGTGTGTGTGTAAATGAGCAACATTTACCTGGACTAACTTAATGGAAGCCTAATGTGTCTCATTCTTGTACTTTTTTCCCCTCTCACATGCTGTTATTACACACACATTACAAAGGTTTAAGGTGTTTAATGATCCTGGGATGATTGATTTATAGAAACCACTCCTCCAGCATCCAGCCAGTTAGAACCGGTTTAAACTTTGCCGACTGCATGAAAATTAGATGCTAGCACAGGGGGAATGTCTTGACCGAGCTGTAGTGCGGCCGGGAACATCACATGATTTGGTTATATAACAGTAGATAAATATCAAAGAGTAACTGATTCCATATGTGTTTTTGTTTAGCAGTGCGGAAAGGAATGCCACCCTGCTGGTCCTTGCAGGCACCAGTTTGGTCCCCAAGGTAATAAAGAGATTTGAATAAATCTGTTAAACTTGGGTCGACTGACATGTAATCATGAGCGCTTTAATGTGCCACGTAATTTCTGAAATCAAGGTTCAGCCTTCTGACTATTGCCATTTTAATTTCAAAAATTCAATCACGGGTATGTTTTTCACCTTTTTTCACTACATTGTTGAATTGTTTTTTTCCCTCCAATAGTTCAGTTGAACAAGTAAGTCATGTTAAGACTCCACTGGAACGAAGATAATTCTGTTTATTATTCCTAATTTTTCTGATTATGTAGCTAATGAAAAACCCCAAACTGTTTTCAAGCAATTACAATAGTATATAAGACCAATACAACTTTTAAGACTGTTATGGCCCACACCATTGTGAGGAACACTGATTACAATTACCCAGCAATCACTGACCTCCTCTACAAGGCAGTTAAGCCATATAAGGACACTGCCAAAAAAAAAGGAAAAAAAAAAAGCTTTTTATTTTATCGAAGCCTATTAGTAGAATGTTGAATAGAAGGAAGAAGTAGGGAAGACACAGATGCACAAGCTACAGAAAAAAAAATGCAATTTTAAGAGGATTGTAAAGCAAAGTCCTTTCAAAATTTGAGGGAAGATTGACAAGATGCAGGCCACAGCTGGAGTCTGTGCTTTAAGAGCCACCAGACACAGATGCATCCAGAACATGGGATACAAGTAATTCACTGAGTTAATCAACCTCTCAACCAAAGAAAATGTAAGAAGTATTTTGTCTGAGGTAAGAAGAACTGGACTGAAGCCCCTTGGTCCAAAGTCCTATTTTTAAATTAAATTCTGCCTTTCAAGGTCCCAGAGTGGAGAGCCACAGAATGCAAATGGCAAGTCCCCGAAATGAAAGACGGTTTGGGTCACGTCCCCTGCTGCTGTGGGTTAATTATTTTATCACATTCTACCGCAGTAGTCCTGTCTACCTGGTAAATGAAATATGTCATGCTTCCTTCATTGTCAAGCTTTACGAAGATGTTTTCCCATTTTCCAGCAGGACTTGGAACCTGATCACAAGTACACATACTACAAGCATCTCTTTTTCGTTTTGTAGGTCAACATTTTTGTTTCAAGCAATCTTTTTTTTATTAGTGTTTATGATTATAAGGCACTGAATTGCAATATTTTTCATTTGCTTTAAACCATAATTAAGTATTTTATGCAGATCTTTAAATACAGAAAGAGAAAATTTAGAGCAAGCCATTTAAGCAGATGTCTTGTCAAACATGTGAATCTTTGGGCTGTTTATGGTTTTATGAATGAGCATTAACGGCAAGCAAATTAAGGTAACCCTCAAGATAATTACTAATGTCAATTGTATATCATTTTTTCCTATCCCTTCATTTTTGATCATCATCAAAAGAAATTTTATCATAGCAGCAGCGGAAAAAAAAAATGTTGACACAAAGTCCAAGAAAGAAACCTAAGTGAAGATGTGTCCAAATGCATAATGAAACCGAACGTAATTTAAAGCTGTTGTTGAAAATCTGGATGCATTAGAGACGTTTTGAGCCTTTTAAACTGAAGACTTTTTAAGACCCTGCAGGAATCCTGTCAGACCAATAAGACTTCAGTGAACAAAATTAGAAATTTACACACAACTTGCAAAGTAAAAGCTGTTTTAATGTTACCGAACCATAACGGCACTACGGTCTAAAACGGACTCACCTGTCGTACAGCGCTGGACATTTACTAAGAATCCCCTCATCAGAAGCATTGTCTTTGTACAGTATCACATTGGGCTTTTAGATGGTGCAGATTTATTTAAGGCACAAACATTCTCCATCAATTACTGTTAGAATGTAAGATATAACTTCCACAAAGAAACATTACAGGCAGGCTAAATACACAGTGATCTGATAAATATGTGCATAAAAATCAATAGATTTTTGCCTAGAAAAACTCATAACAGACGGCTGTAAGTGGGTTGCTTTTTATACCCTCACAGGATTACAAACGAGAAGCAATTGCCCATAAAACTGACAAAGCAGGTGTCGTCATGTCAAGAGCTTTAATCATACATAGAAATTTAGTCAACAGTACCATTCAGTCAGAATGCTTTAGCAGTATGTATATTTAGTGTAAAGAGATTTATGCTTTTTTTTTCTTTTTTTTTTCTGATGAGAAATTTCCATTAGGATGATAGAAGCTTTCAGAAATACACCAGATAGAGAGATCAGAGAGAAGACTGAGTACATGACTAAGCTGTAACACCTTGGACTATATTTGGTGACATTTATCTCTGGTTTATGTACCAGTGTCCATCTTCATGGATGCTTTTTTTTTTTTTTCTTCTTCTTTTTAAACTTTCGTTTTAAACTCAAGGCTTTCGGGAACTAAAATAACTGCATTGCAGGCTCTGTTTTGATCCAATGCCCTATTAACGGAGAACATCCTTCCACGACACTTTTTGAGGACCTAATCAAAGCCACGATTAACTTGGAGTCATGATGACACGGCTTAGAAGACAACAGGGGAGAACTGGAGTGCAGGAAATTACTGCTATGTCGTATTGCAGGCATGAAAAAAAACCAACCATCTATCAATCCATCCAGTTCTCTAGCTGTACATCCACTGATCCAAACATCCAACCTATAATAAAACACCACCATGAAACACACTAAATGTGCCATTTGTGCTATCTTAGAAGCGCCACAACAACTCCAATCAGCTAGAGTCCCAAACAAAGAACATAACAGGTACGAGACAGAGGGTGGAACAATTATCCTACAAATCCCAGAAGCTTTTATCCTGAAATCCATCCATTCCTTTTGAGAGTAGCTAAGTAACGCCACATGTGGGTTTGGCAGGCCGCTGCCGTCACTGAGGCCGAGTATGCCTTTTTGTTTCCTTTTCCCTCCAAAACATCTGAAGCTGCGTCTTGTGGACTTTTGTTAAGAGTAAGAAACTTCACTTCCAGAGCTGGTAATGATGGAAGTTGCAGCGGTAGCATCGTGGCATTCAATGCGCAGTCATGCGCAGAGACAAAGAGACTTTGTGTGTGTGTGCGCGCGTGTGTGGCGTTAAGGCTGGGAGGGAGGCTGTTGTGGTGGTGCTGTCGCTGCATGCTGTGACATGGCTGCTGGGGAGGACATGGACTGGACCATGGGCTGGGCTGGTGGGGGGAGTGGCGGCTGAGCCTGCTGGGCCCCTGAGTGCGTGTTGGGAGAGGGCGGTGGAGTTGGACGTTTGAATTTGTCGGGACTGGTGCTTCTTCTTGGGGAGGGCCTCTGAGAAAGAAAGAGAAAATAAATATGAGTTATGTTTGTACAAACAGACAAGAAGACACAATTTGTGGCTAAACCAAAAGGAGACTTGGAGGGTTTTTTTTAGGGCTAAAAGGATATTAAGACTTTTGATCTAACAAGGTTTGCCCCTGCTCTGACAACCAATCCAATGAATGGGTCAGATTCTGCAGAACTTAATGGACACCAGCTCCCCGAGGATCAGGGTTTGACATTCCTGGAGGAAAGTGCTTTAACACTGTAAAAAAGGAGCAGGAGCATTGTTTCCAGATAT
This sequence comes from Alfaro cultratus, assembly GCA_903066825.1. Taxonomy (NCBI): domain Eukaryota; kingdom Metazoa; phylum Chordata; class Actinopteri; order Cyprinodontiformes; family Poeciliidae; genus Alfaro; species Alfaro cultratus. The sequence goes on along the minus strand of CAEFZX010020730.1, from coordinate 9,500 downwards.
GCAGACCACTAAAAGGAAATGGGAGGTTTTAATCTTTCAGACAGGATCATTTTGAAGCTCAACGCCTCAGAGACTGGGTGGTGGTTCTGACATGTGGTGAGAAAGAAACATGGATGCATGCAGTGTGTATTATAGGGTCCAAAAATCTTTGTTTTGTATTTAATTAGGAAATGATAACTCATCCACAATTTTACCAGCAACTTAACTTTAGTAAGAAAAATAAAAAATATAGTGCTCTACCTGAACTCAATTTATTTTCTGATTGTGTATATACATGCACGCACGCACACACTATTTAACATTTTTGAAATTAACATGAATATTTTGCTCCTGTTTCAAAAGGATTTTTAACCAAAGACAAAATATTACTGAATCCTAATAACATATTGTGGCCAGCACAGTTATGAGTTGGTAAATGGAGTCAATGTGTGGAAAGAATTTAAAGTTACACTTCTACAGTTTAAAATCCTTTCAAAGAGAAGCTAAAAAAGTGAAAATGTGACCAGAGTTGTTCCTACATTGCTCATCATTGCTCAGTCATTCCCATGATGACCAATGAACAACAACATTTAAGCCGCATCTTAAGACCAACAGTGTTGATATGTTGCAATCATGACAGAATAAAAAGATACAATAGGGATTGTTGCTTCCCCAGAACAAACACTTGCAATAACCAACTCATTAAAACATCAACTGAGTCATAAACAGTTATGTAAACAGGGAATGCTCATTTTGCTATCAACTTGTTGAAAACATGAACATGCAGTTGACTTGACTTTAGATCATTTATGAGCTGCAGAAAGTACAACCCATATCAGCGACAGAGTGCAACCATATTAGAACCAAAACCAAGAGTTTTCTCTGCCAGGTTTTAGTTTGAAATATTTGACTGCAGAACTATATGAAAAGAGGTGTGTTCCTGACCGGGTGGTGCTACTTTATGTCTGAACTGAGGCTGCAATTATGTCTATTCAAAACATCTGCATGTGAAAACCTCCTGCCTGTAAATTACAGACAAAAGGCAGAAAATATCTTTACAGTCATTGTTCCAAGTAAGAATTGTATAGCTTGAGGTCTTGCTGCTAGTAACATCATTTAACAAGCATTAAAACAATCTGCTGAGGTCTGTGACATCCTTTGTTCAAAAATTAAGAATTTTTCAGTACCAGAGGCCATTTATTTAACGTGATTTTTACAGACAGTTACTTTGTATCTGAAAGGCATCACTTATGCAACCTGGCTGAGCTTTTGGAGATGGTGGTGGTCCACATCAATTACTCAAATCCTCGAGGAGATACTTCAGTACTCAAACATTAGACACATAAACCCTAAGAGAACATTAGCACTCAACAGAGTCAATCTTAAAGTCAAATAGTCAAAGACTGAAATTAGGCCAGGGACAGTTGGTAATGACAAATTACAAGCTGTCATTTCTTTGCATTTAAAGAAAACTCAAAAAGGACAATATAAAATATTTTAAATAAGAAATAAATGGAAGAATATACAAAATATTATTAATTTCTTTTCAAAGTTACCTGAATTATATGGACTCTGGCATTTTTTTTGTCTTCCCCAAGAAAATAAATAAATTTGTCAAATAAAAAGAATGATGGTTTGGGTAATGTCTGCACATTTACAGTTAACAATAGCTTCCCCACTGTTGTCAATTCAGCAACTTTCTTGCTACTGTATACTGACCAAAATTTCAGACCAAAAAAATATTGATATTGTCCAAAACTGGAACTGGCAGGTCAGGCTTTTTGAAAGATTGGTAATCGACAATCGGCCTGAAAACTGCAATCGGTGCACCCCTAATTTAAACCCATTTAAATAACTCTGGATGTTAAGAAACTAGAATTTATATTTTCCCATCTAAACATATCTTAACTGAATGTACATAAAAGTACTATTTTAAACCTGCTGTAATGGGATATTTTTATGGTCTAAAAAGTGTACATGTTGATTTTTGTTTACTGTTGCTTGCTATTTTATTATCCACAATTGTAAACTGCAAACCAGAGTAAAACAAAGTCAGTATTCAAGGACTGATGTCATGTTTGCTTTAGTAGCTCAACAAACTCGAATCAATGAATGAGCCATTAGCAGGCTCCACCAATATTTTAAAGAGTTGGAGACAATAACTTGTGGATGTTACTTACTGCTACGGCATGAGAGGAGCTTCCGTGGATGTGCAGGGCGGGGGTGTTGTAGTGGGAAATGGCAGCTCTGGACAGCGTTGCTGGAGGGGTGAAGCCCACTGTGTGAGTCCCATACGAAAGCCCTGGAAGAGAAGGTGGAGTGAAATTTAGAGTAATTACCCATTGGGAGCGATATTTAAACCACAGATATGGAAATAAATAGCTGCATGTGTTTAAATTATTTAAGTCAATATTCTTGCTTCATTTCACATTTTTTGGAGTCTGTTTGCTACAAAGACGTCAAAGTTGGTCAAATTGTAGTAAGCAGCACCAAACAAATTAATGGCAGCAGTATTTGCTGCCATTAATTTCTTTGTTGGCTCAGATCTTTTCCAAAATCTGAATTACAGATTACTGAAAGTAAGGCGACTCTGAAGACATCTTTACTGTGTGAGCCACAGTAAGTCGTAAATTTGACCTTTCAACAAATGCTGATGGCTGGTACCAGATTCCAATGTCACAATTCCAACCCAATGAAGTTGTGCAAGACAAAAGCTATAAATTCAGCAGGAACGCTGTGCACTATGTATGACTGGTGACCTAAACTGCACTTTGAGAACTGTCAAAAGCAACACTAATACCTATAAACTATAGTTGGCAAAATATAGCACTAAATCACTTGACTACGCTCAACTCTGTTTTGCCAACCCCTGTCAAATTTTTCAATAACTGGTTGTGTGTTCAAACTGTTTTGGTTTTATTGCAACTTTCACTAGTAAATACAGCGTTCCTTAGTTTAAAATATATTCAAACCGGGTTCAGTAATGTATTTGAAAGATATTAAAGATATAAAATTAACAATAGGTTTTCTAGTCCAAAAGCCCTTGAGGACGTATCTTCAATCAGATGAAGATCAGACAGGATTTGGGAGCAGAACAGCGTTTGTCGTATCGAACACTATAATACCTTATTTATGAATGTTTGCATAGGTTAGACACAGAACAATTAACATACAACCTTTGTCACAAAGATAAAACTTGGATCAAAGATAAAAGTCCCAATAATTGACATCAAAGGTGCTTTTTATTGATGTTTTGTCCTCACCAGGTGATATGGGCCGACTGGAGCTGGGGGAAGGAGTGTAGGGGATGGGGCTGGACACGGTCCTCGCTCGCAGGCCTTGTGCAGACATCTCATTAAAGTACCTGAGAAAAATCAGACAACCTTATGAAAACCTGCGAAAAAACATAAATGCATAAACTGGCTGAGTTATAAAGGCAGAAAGTCATAAATGGAGAAACTGGAGTCAGATTAGTGGTATGACAAGTAAACAGGAAGATCACTTTCAAGTCAGTCTGAAGGAAGACAGATTGTAGATGTGATCTTAGATGTTCATTGTGATATGGGTGTAATATTGCTAAGCTACAATAAACATTCAGGTTCCTATTGATTTTTCAATATAAATCCAGTCTAAGTCTGTCCATTTGCATGTATCCTTAATAATACAGAATGATGTGACTGGTTTTTGCTGACTTATGTTACAGCTCCCAGTCATAAAATCGACAGTACATGACCTAGAATGATTTGATTTACTTTCAGTCAGTATCATGATATCATGTGTTCTCCACACCCTATGGTGTCAAAGATGTGCCGCGCCCTAAAATTGAAACACCCAGCAGACACCTGAAGCCAGGAAAATCTAATATTGCATTGTTTGGTGTTATTTTTAACTCTGCAGACTGTTTTTCCAGCAGCCAACACAGTCCTGGATGTTATAGCACTTTTGCCAATAAACCAGTAAATTTTTTTTTTTTTTTTTTTTTTTTTGTGTAAAGGACTTTTGCATAGTTTGTGGTCATTGTATTAGCATGCTAACAGCTAACAATCCCTTAAAGCCCCAATCAGTTCAATAAAGCAGACATTGTAGACTTATAAACAAAGCAGGAAATCACCTGGACTCCCAAGTATTTTGGTTTAGTTCCTAGTGCAAATATCTACATATAGTTGAAATAGGACAAAAACAAACTTACAATGAACTGTTCTGCAAGATATAGTAGCTTTTTCAAGTCAGTCACTTTTTAAATGCAAAGTTGACAACTAATTGACTTTTAAAGCGAGTGTTAATGCAACTTTGATTTAAAAGTGTTATTTACCAAATAATGCAAAGTTGACACCTTTAATGCATTTTTAATGGAAATTTGAATTTGCATTAAAAATGTATGTCATTATTTACCAAATGACACTTCATGACAACAGTCAACCATTCATGACGACTCCTTCGTGTTCATGACAGTTATGTCATGTTTATGACAGTGTAATGTCAGTCTTATGCGCAACCCTTCAAATAAAGTTTCACCAAATAGTTCTAGTTTCATTGGCAGATTTGTTGTGGACTTATTTGTTTTGGACTTATATATCTTACAAGTGGAAAAAATATGCCAGTAAAACTAGCATTCTTTTTTTATCAATATTTAAGATATATTGACTAGAAACAAACTGCTATATCTTGCTACCAAGATATAAATTAGTTTTTTCTTATTTCAGGTGTACAAAGAAATTTGCACTAGAAAGCTGACCAAAATACTTGGTAAGATGTTGTGTTTTTGCAGTGTGGGTACAATCTGTGGGTTTTATTTACAAGAATGTCTGTCAGAGGTAAGAGGCATCAACAATTAAGAAAAGATGCTTGAGAAATGCAACATGTAAGCTTTGATGTGGCCAGAATGATTTGCTGCATTTGGTCTTGTTCTCGCTTTGCTTGAGGAAAAGAAACTCCACTAAAATACAAAATGAGATGCAGCACCTTACAAAAGTACAAATACCCTCAACTTCTTCAAAGGTCAAGTTAGAAGCGCAAAGTTTTTTATTAGGGTTTTAGGAAATAGAGCAACACAAAGTAGGTGGCAGGAGCTAAATACGGGCCAAACCTGATAAAGATGGCTCATTATTCAGGCTCCAGATAGTCTACAACACTAAAAGTCCTGGCAGAGTTACAATGGATCAGCAACAATTAAAAAATAGTCATGTTTTATATTACAGCGGGTTGATGAAGATGAAGCTGATGAAAACCCCAACATTTACCTGTTCAGTTTATTCTGATTTAATTGGCAGGACCAGTTGCCCAGTTTCTGCCACAGAAAAACATCCCTACACTTTACTGAAGGGACACTTCCTTAACATGTCCATCTGGCCACTCTTACATAAAGATCTTTTGGTGGAGTCAATTAGCAATGGCTCACCTCCTGGGTGGTTTTATCTCTGAAAAACAAACACTGGCACTCTGGCTAAGTGACCACTGGGTTCATGGTCGCCTCTCTGAGGGTTCAACATAATTAATTATGAAAAAAGTGAATGACTACTCCTCACATTCAATCTGCCTAGTTAAAAGAATTTTCATGTCACAGTTTTCATGATTGTATTTATGAAAAGCATTGCATGTTTTCCTCCCACTTTACAATTCTGCACTACTTTGTGTGTGTTCAGCCTCAAACTGTAACAAGACAGAGGTTTGGTCTTCTGCAAGGATCTGCACAGGTTCCACCTTAAAAAGAGAGGAAGCCAAATCCAAGTGTTTGGTGCCAAGTTGTAATCTGAACAGCAGTCTTGAATTGTTATTCATCTTTGTTTTGGTTTTCAATCTCTTCAAACTAACAGGTTTAATGACCCGTTGTTTAATTTACAATGTTCAAACTAAATGCCAACAAGTTAAATGCTTTCAAAACTTTGGTCAGGACTCTAATGAAGAATATCTGACTTAACTACTGAAGTAAATGGTGGATATAATTTTGTACACCAGTAGAAGTCGGAATTACTCTGACCCAAGTGGCAACCTTTAATGTGGCATGTTGCACCTTTTACCTCTCATCATCCATCTCCAGACTGGACTCGCTCTCTGACAGCTGCCGGCACAGCGCCTCCCTGCGCTCCATTTCCCTCTGAAGCTTTCTCTGCAATCGAATGTTCTCCTCCCGCATCTGCCGCTCCTCCTCTATGTACTGTGCACGTTTCTCTGTGTCTAGACAGACAAAAAAAAAAAGAAAAAAGAAAAAGAAAGAATAAAAACACATGGGATTTTTTTGTCAGCTTTATATCACAAATATAATACAGGGTGGTAAAATAAAGAACACCTGAAACAATATTCAGCTAGTCGAATCAGTGGCACACAAAAACAGAGATACCTGAACAATGGCACATTGTGTTCCAGTAATCTCACAAAATAACCCAGTTTGTGCATTACAATGTTTTTGTTTTCACAACAAAGTGGGTCAATGCCAGTCTTGGATAACACAGCTGGTTATGCCATGGCTGTCTTGTTGTCATTTGTCTTGCACCAAGTTTGTTGAAATATTTAGCACTACACCTCCCCCTAGTGGTAAAAAAGCAGAAAGATAAAATCCAAAGTCTACCTTGCTTTGCATCCAGTCTGTTTTACTGATGTTTAACAGAGCTCAGCATTCCTATAGTGATTTTTCTCACATGTGGCATGATATCGCCTCTGCTTCCTGTGTAAAAAATGACCCACAACTATTTTATGGAGCATTTATCTCTGCTTAAAATGTTGCTCCTTAAGATGAAAGATGAATAGTCTAAAAAAAAAAAAACAGTATCTGCTTGTAAAACAAAAAACTTGAGTTGAAAAAAAAACCACCATATAATTCTGACTGGTGCATTTTTTTAAATAACCTATCCATGCTTTATTGTCTATATGGCTGCAGAGGCATACATTATACAATACCATTAAATACATGGATAACCTTGAACAGATTATCATTCAAACTATCCACTGTAACACAGAAAAGATTCCAGTACTTTATACTATATCATAAAACTTTAACTAGGGTCCACTGAAAACAAATTTCCAAGTTAAATATTTCCATTCAAAACATTTACAGATAATGTAGATGCGTAAGTCGATCAGCTGTCACAATCACTGCATAGGCTTTGTTGTCACCCGGCCATGAACAATTTCCAAATCTCTCGCAGTAATCTCTGGTGATTCAAACTTCCTCACTTACCGTGGGACTTTTGTAAAAGTTTGCCAACAGCTAGAGTTGGGAAAGCAAAAATGCTGACTGTGGGATATGAAAACAGTACAGATAAAAACATCTTTGCAACTTTTTCAGCTTTGTTTAAAAAAAATCTCTACAGAGAGATCCCTCTCCAAAGCAAACGCCTTCGATTACGAGTCTTCATAACCACTTTTTGTTTACTTTAGTTATTTATTTTAACAGTTTTCATAGCGACATCAATATTTTGAAATGTGTGATTTTTGATAAGGCTATAATAATAAAGTGAAGAGAAAACACTGGTTACCTTTTAAAAATTAAGACCAGAGATAAACCCTATTTAAAAAACTGATTAGGTCAGTTTTGTAGACTTTCAGTCACAACATTGGTTTATTGCATCCAGAGAAGATCGAGGTCATGAAGCTGAAACAAACCAAATGCCATGAAACAAAACAGATTGTTCTCAATGGTCTTTGTGATACCAGATAAAACAGGGCAGAACAAACTCTCCACCTTCGTTTACATGAGTCAGTTTTACTAGTCATCATTAAATTATCAAGGAAGGCCAACTTACACACCTTGGATCATAAGATGGAGGAGAGTGAAAACTTACGCTGCAGCTCCGTGGTGCGCAGGCTTTTCTTGAGTCTCTCCACCTCGTTCTTCAGGAAGCGGATATGCCGCATCATGTTCTCCGGTGAATCTATTTCCATGGAAACGTCTCTTGGAGATGGAGGAGCCGATACGGGCTGGTCCAACTTTTCCTGAAGAATTCTAGTTTAAAAGAAAGATATAAAGTTGACTTAGAAACATAGATGCCATAGATGCTTTAATAAAAACAACAAAAAAAAACATTTAGCTTAAGCAACTTTTACAGAACATATGAATAGAAAAGGACTTTACACAAATGTGCTCTCTATTGATGTCTCATCATAAATTGCCTAAAAATACTTGTTCTTTTGTTTCAAGACTTTAAAAATAATTTGTAACAGAAATTGTGATTTTAATTAGTGCAACTAATGGCAGAGTTGAAATACTTTCAGAAAAAAATGGGCTTGCAAATTTAAAATAGATTTAAAATTACATTTCTACTAATAAAAACAGTTAATGTTATGTTAATATAACATTAACACAAACTTTTAATGTTATATTTTGCAGTGTAAATAATTGACAGAGTGTGGCTTTTGTTTCTAAATAAACTAAAGTTCCCTTTGCTGTAAAATTTAAATGAACAAATATAAACCGTATTTTAATCACACGATAAACCTAATCTAGATAATATCCATATTTGCATTTTTTTAGGAGACACACAGTTCTGAAGTGTGGAGAACAAAAAGTTCCAATAAGGAAATGTCCTGTGTATGGAAGAAACATGTTAGGAAATATTTGCTCCAGACCTGGTTTCACAAATTAGAACCATTCCTCACATGACAATAAAATGTTCATCTTGAAGAAGTTATCTTTTAACAATTCTGTTTACACAAAGCTGCCGAGAGACTGCAGTTTTCTACCTTTTCTCTGCCTCCAGTTTGTCCATGCGCTTCCACAGCCTGTTGACGAGGGCTTCCTGTTCTTGCTCTAATGTGTTCTCAAGGTCAATCTTCTCCCTCCTCAACTGGGAAACAGAAAAGGCAAAGAAATGGCATTTAGAGACAGAAAACCCTCTGATGTTGTGAAGCGACCACACAAAAGAGATCTGTAACTCGAACCCAAGAACTACATCCTGATAAACCTGTTCCATAAAGGACCACTGTATTTTGGCCCATCACACATTTAAGAACACAAACATGTCAAAAAATTATCCAGTGCCATAAATGTCCTCCATGTTCAGACTCTTGGCACATAAGAAGCCATACACACACCTTTGGGGTGGGGAATCGAGAGTTGAAACCCCAAATCAAATCCACCCTTGGTGATGCCAACTGCTGCAAGATTGAAGGGATGGACTGTGTTTTTGCTTTTTTTTTGGCTGCAGTGTGTATCTGTCAGTCTGTAAAAGAAAAGCTTTGGCATATCGGTTCCCCGAGGAGGAGGAAGAGGAGACTGATCTGCATCAAGGAATCGAAGACAAGAGTAATACGATAGCCTGCTGGTTTGATTGGAGCATTCACAGCGAGATTCATGAAAATAGAAACCCACTTCAGGTTTCAAGACTGGAAAGTATTTACCTCACATTGGTAAATACAAAAACAGACATTTAATTTTTTGTGTGGACGAAACCTGGCAGATCTGTCAGCACGTCCTCAGAGAGTAAAGAAAGCCGAATCAACAGTGCAGTAGACAAAAAAAACGTCGCCTGACTCTCAGGCTGCTGATTAATTGACAAAAACACTGAGCATGTGTTTTCCCCATATAT